>PISW01016056.1:0-14612 GCA_004023785.1 Mungos mungo | reverse complement strand
GTCCTCAAAAAACTATCCATAGAACTCCCCTATGACCCAGCAATAGCACTGCTAGGGATTTACCCAAGGGATAAAGAAGTGCTGAGGAATAGGAGCACATGTACCCCAATGTTCATGGCGGCACTTTCTACAATAGCCAAATCATGGAAAGAACCTAAATGTCCATCAACTGATGAATGGATCAAGAAGATGTGGTATATATATACAATGGAGTACTGTATGGCAATGAGAAATAATGAAATATGGCCATTTGTAGGAAAGTGGATGGACCTTGAGGGTGTCATGCTAAGTGAAATAAGTCAGGCAGAGAAGGACAGATACCATACGTTTGCATTCATAGGTCTAACAGGACAGACCTGGCAGGGGACCATGGGGAGAGGAAGGGGGAAAGAGAGTGGGGATGAGTGAGGGACACAGATCAAGGGAGACTACTGAATACTGGAGACGAACTTAGGTGCTATTCTTAATCATAAGTAGAGGATTTAATTTTGCATTATATGGTTTTATGGCTAAGAATGAGAAAAGTCATTGTGTATTCCTTATCCAAATGCAATACTTTCCCTTTCCTTACACTTGATAAATCCATCCACATAACCTATTCTTTTTGCCTACATACTTCATATTTCTTTGCAAGACACTCAATAGCCTTTATCCCTGAGAGAAAGATTTGTTCCACAAGGTGCTCCTCAGGCAGCCCCAGAACCTCTGGAAGGTGACCTGTGGCAATAACCATCATCCACGGAGCTTCTGAAGCTGCCCAGCCTTCTGGCTCTTCTGCTTGGTGTTACTGTTGTTCCTGTATTAATTAGGCTGGGAGTTTCTTAAGAATGGCTTTGTGTCTAAGTCACTTCTGGAATCCAGTACTTCTTCTGGTACATAGAAGGAGCGCAAAAAAATGGTGTTGGTTGAATGAATGACCTAACACCATCTGAGTGCTCCCAAGCTTCTTTAATTATGGCCCTTGGTCTTTGGTGCCTCACTTCTTTAACTTATCACTCTTTTTCTGACACTTTTTAATATAGAACACACACACACTTGCACAGGCTCACCTCCCTGCCCCCATATACACACACTGGTTTTGGAAATACACAGTGAACTTGACTAAATGGTTTTGTCAAAGCACTCACACTTGTTAGGACAGTTCACAGAAACATAAAAAATGATGGCTTGTTTCGTCCTGGGCCTTACACATCTTAGCACGATGGAATCTCTTGGTGGTATGTGATTTCAGAACACACCTGTAGACCTAGTGACAGCCTGTGCTTCAGAGTAGGTTTAGGAAAACACTTATTTATTATAAAGTTAAAATTAAACTACACGTTTTTGCATATTGTTTAGCGGCAGGAGCTGATGCAAAACTGTCAACACATAACTTTTCACACCTTGGGTTCCTTACTTCAGTAAGTGGATCGCCGCCTAAGATCGGTGTTGGTTTTCGGCACCGAAAATGAATGGACTAACTTGGGAAAACTCAAAGTCGTGGCCTTCTGCCTTTCTTTGAATTAGAATCCTTTCATTTTAAAGGAATCTGGGTCACTTCTCTCTTTTGGTACACTTCAGAGCTTCTTGGCTCTACTTCCGGATCAAAGAAGGAACTGCCAAGCGCCGTGGCAGCCAGGTGACCCGTCTTTCCCGGAAGTGCCTTCCTTTGGGAAATGAAGGGCTAATCTCCTCAAAGTCCCGTCTGTGGTGCTAAATGTAACCGTCCTAGCTTCCTAGCCACCAGCTCTGCTGCCCACGGAGTTGTGCGGCCTGTGTGTCCCTTTGTCGCTAACCATGTCTCGTTCCTTTCTTCACGGACAAAACGTACCGCTCACAGTGAAAGGCCCCGGATGCTCCCCTGTGGAACTGCTCACCGCACCGGGTCTTCCCACTGCCACGCCCCGTTGATGACAGCCCTCAGCCCGCAATTTCTCCTAAAACAAACCGCTTTTGCAGGGCGGGACAAAGAAATCTCTCAGCATTTCGCCTTACAGAGGCAGCTTTGGGTCTCAAAAATAAGATGGAAAGTAGGATGTAGAGCAAGAGGAAGAAATAAAGTGCTAATTGAAAACAAAAACTAAAAACTAATGAGACCTTCCCACCGTAGATAGGATGAGCTCCGCTCAGGAAAGCCACCAATGGTAGCATGGCCTGTATGCTGGTCCGATTTATGGTTATTATGATTATTACTTTATAAGCCTTTAGGCCTTTAGATATTGTAAGGTATTTTTTAATATACATGATTGTTGATCTTTTATATTATTATTATTATTATTATTATTATTATTAATGTTTATTTATTTTTTGAGAGAGTATGACCATGGGAGGGGCAGACAGAGAGGGAGACACAGAATCCAAAGCAGGCTCTGAGCTGTCAGCATGGAGCCTGATGCTGGACTCAAACCCACAACTGTGACATCGTGTTCTGAGCTGAAGTCAGAAGCTTAACCCGACTGAACCACCCCGGTGCCTCTGATTGTTGATCTTTAACCATGAGTAGGTATTGTAATTTTCTTTTACAAATGAGGAAACTGAGGCTTATAGAAAGTAAGAGATCCTGAACCAGGACACCTGCCTAGCACCCAGAAATCAACACTTTCTAGGTGGCTGGGGGTCATGGAAATTGATACCACCTTTTGGGAGGTCACTTCTCAGCTGACTCTCATGACAATGCTACATTAATATTGTCGGTAATGGCAAAATATTGGGAATAACATAAATGGCCATCAGTAGAATGGCTAAATATGTATATCTGTATTATGGAATATAGGCATGCAGTTTTAAAATGAATGAAGTAGAGTATATTTATTGTTTTTAAAGTCTCCCTAAGAAATACTGCCAATTAATAAAATAAAGTTGCAGAATAACACTTAAGGTATGATCATATTAATATATACAGATATATATCTGCATGTCTAGCTAGCTAGCTAGTTAGCTTGCTATCCATATATCTACCTATCCTCTATCATTATGTATATATGAACATATAAAAACACAGAAAAATATACACATTACTACTAATATTCCTCAGCTCTGGGAGGAGAATGAAATAGGGCATGGGGGGTGGGGACCTAAAGGTTGACTTTTGCTTTTAATTCATTATTCCTCAGTATTGATTGTTTTTTTCCTTAAAATTTTAATGTTTTTATTTATTTTTGAGAGACAGAGAGAGGCAGCTCGAGCAGGGAAGGGTCAGAGAGAGAGAGGGAGACACAGAATCCGAAGCAGGCTCCAGGCTCTGAGCTGTTAGCATAGAGCCCGACGCGGGGCTTGAACCCACAAACTGTGAGATCATGACCTGAGCCGAAGCCAGACCCCCAACAGACTGAACCACCTAGGCGCCCCAGTATTGATTGTTTTAATTAAATGTGTCCCTGTTTTACTTGTGTAATTAAAATCTAATAGTACAAATAGGACTGTGGTAAATAAACTTGGTTATGCTGTGCTAGTCATGTCATAATCAGCTCCTTAACCAGCAGCACAACTGCAGTTGAAAAACACAAGTGGAGGGGTGCCTGGCTTAGTCGCTTAAGTGTCTGACTCTTGGTCTCGGTTCAGGTCACAATCTCTTGGTTTGTGAGTTGGAGTCCCGTGTTGAGCTCGGCACTGAGTGTGGAGCCTGCTTGGGATTTTCTCCCTCTCTCTCTTTCTCTCTCTCTGCCCCTCAGCCCCTCATCCTCTGTCTCTCTCTCTCAAAAAAAGGTGGAATTTTAGAACAGCCATGGATGAGGAAGAAGGGAGATTTTCATGAACTCTTCCCATTTTGGCACGGTACACACTCTCTGGCTTTCCATGTCACTAGGAAGTGCTGAGCTTCCTAGTGAAAGGGAGAGAAAGAGAGAAACAGGGACTGAATTCAGGAGATCAAAGATGATTAAAGAAAGAGCTAGAAATGAGTACATGGTAAGAGCAGAATGCAGTAATTCCAGGAGACAAAGAAGAGATCTAAAGGTATTACAGACCCTCGGTGACCTGGCAAGTAAGGCGTCCGAGGAATACCTACCACTGGTTCTCAAAGTGTGGTTCCCAGGCAAGCAGCTTTATCATCACCAGGGAACCCGGCAGGCATGCAAATGATCCAAGCTCATCCCAGATCTACTGAATGTGAAACTCTGCAGGCGGGGCCCAGCAATATTTTGACAAGCTTTCCAGGGAATTCGAATGTGTGCTAAAGTTTGACAACCACTGCTCTAGACCAGTGCTTCTCAAAATCTAAAGTACATCAGCCTGGCCTGGGGAGCTGGTTCCGCAGCACATTCTCACTCAGCAAGGATGGAGTGGGGCCCCAAGTTCCCTGGTGAGCCCCTCGTGCTGTGGCTCGGATCACATGGAGTCACTGCAAAAGGCAGATTGAGTATGCATTCAATGACGGGAGGGCTTCCTAAGGAAATAATGCAAATCTTGTCAGCGTTTTATTTCATTTTCAAGGCCACGGGCAAGACTAATGCCGCTCTCTTTGGAAGAGCTTGTTGTCTGGAGTTCTGCGGACGCGTTCAGGAACAGTGCCGTATTTGTGTATCTGTAGCTTGCCTCCTGAAAGCTCCAAACATTCGCTGCCACTCCTGACTTTTTGTTAACAGTTCCTCTTTCCAGATGGAGAAGATGAGGCTGGCCCCCAGAGCTATTTGTGTTCCAAGGTCACAGAGACCTGGAACAGCCCAGGCTGGCGAAGGCCTCCTGACTTTGCTGGAGCTCTTTCCACAGCCCCTTGCGCCTCTCTCAGTGGCCAGCAGGAAGTGGTGATGGAGCTCAGGAGATTAGCGGGGCCGCAGCTCAGTAGTAAAACCCAGAGCAGCTCACGCTCCAGGCTCGCTGGTGAATAAACAGGGATCTTTATCATCCTTTCCGTCAGAAAGCATTTATTTAAAACCCCTTGGCTAACTCACAGGGTGAGCTGGCCTGTCACACACCATCACATGGGATGGAAACTGGTAATTAAATTTAGCAACCCACCTCGGCAAATCCAGACGGAGATGTTTACAGGCCAGCACGAGAGGAGCCAGGAGTTTTCACTCCTAAATCAAGAGGTTTCCAGAGAAAGTGAAGTAAGGCTCGGTGGGTTATGCTGAATTATGGGCACCTGTTCCCATCAATAACTTGATGGCAAGACTCAGAGGCCAAGAATGCCCGCTCTGCACACGGCCTGATGGAGGGCTGTCGGCCTCATTGTTGAGCTGTTGTGGCTCAGCAGCGGGAGATGCTGAGAGGGAGGCGTTTGCTCCAAGGACAGCTTGTTTCTTTACCCACTCTGGGGGCTGAGGCAGACGGTAGAAACCAAAGAATACATGTGATTTTCCCTACATACCCGGCAAAAAGCACTGCAGCTGCAACACTGAGCAGCTTAAGTAGGTTTTCGTGAAGGCAGAGTGAGGTGGGCATACTGAGTGGTGAGTTTTGCTGCTTTGCCAGGTGCCATCAGAAGTCTAGCCTGGATGCCTCGATCAGCCCCTGCCTGCTGTCCAGCAAGCTTTTCTGTTACAAGGCTCTATTTCTGGAAAAGCCCATGGGTTGAAGATGAGCAAAAGTGGAATTGGTGTGTATGTCTGGATCTGGTGGCATGTGTCAGGATGTCTGAAGTAGAAGAGATCTCTCTCATTTTAGCCAAAGACTCGGCCAGCATTCCTTGCTTTCATATCCCTGGGAGTGTGACTGTCAGAGGGTGGGGAGTATAAGGCCCGTGAGCGAGCTAGACTTTCAGTTACATCTTCTCCAGTGCTTGACATGCCTGGTCAATTACACCTGCCCAGCTTCTGTAAGAGCTTGTCTTTGACAGGAGCCCAGATACGTGGGCAGGACGAAGAGGACCCTGGCAATCCTCAAGAAAGGTGGCGGGTGCCGCTCTCCATCTGTGTGAAGGCATTCCATCGTCCAGGTGCAGATAAACATGTTGGAGCTTCAGCAACACCCACATGAGTATCTGTTCTCCCACCTTACACAATAGCACCTTACAGAAAAACGACCAGGACTTCAAGTGTCGTCAGCTGGGCCCTCCGGGGAGGAAAAGGCCAGCTGATCATGGAAGCCACCCCAGCTTAGTGCGAGGGGGACTGGCTTTTTATTCAAGCAACCCTGGTGAATTTCCAGTCCCGCTGAGTGATGCTGGAAGCCATTGAAGCCTTCAGGGCTGGTAAGACCCTCACAGGCTGCAGTAAAGAGTCAGGGCAGAGGGAGTTCCTAAATCACATGTTCTTATCTACCTTTTCTGTCATAGCATAGCATTCTCTCTGTTCCTTTTTCCTTACCTCCCTCGTTTTCCTTTCATTTGTTCCTCCTCTCCTTTCTAGGCCTAAAGACAAAAAGCGTCACCTACAGATGTTCCTGAATGGCAGCGGGACCCTTGGGCGTAGGAAGTAAGTGGTCCTCTATGACTCAGTGGAAGCAGGTCGAGGCTGACACTCCTGAGGCTTTGAATCCGATGCCAGCTTGACCCACTGTGCTGGTCGTTGTATATTTTCAGAGCCTGGGTTTCTCTCTCATAAAGTGTAGATAAAAGTCCCTCCCCTTCCTTCACAAGAGGATGGTCTGAACGACTAGCAAGGTTGGACAGAAGGTCATGACTCAGGAAGGGCATGGTGTGAATGCCGGGCATGGCCGTCCTTGTATATTTATGTGCACAATGGTTACCTTTCAGCCTCCTTCCCCTGGCATTCCTACTCATGTCTTCCTGGTCTCGTAGGGCAGGTTGTAGCTGAAGAATTGTGTTTGGCACAAGGTCACACAAGGTTTGGGTGCCTCAGCTGCATCTAAACAAAGAGCAATTGAGTTCCTAACCTGTGCTCAGTTCATTGGACCACAGTGACCTCTGCTCTCTGGAAGACCAGTGCTGGTGGATGAGATAAAGCTCCTCCTTCCCCAGGTGGAATGGAAACCTGTTAAGCTGCCTCCTCCTCCCCCTTGGCTGGGTCGAATCCAACTCTGTTTGCGTCTGGCCCACATCTTACACCTACCCAGCATGGCCTGCTCCTTGCCGAGAGAAAGCATGGGGCAGGGCTGTTAGTCACGGGATGCTCAGGCTGGCAAGGGGGTAGCCAGAGGACGCAGAGCCACTTTGGGGGTTCAGAAGGGATGGGGTAGCCTGAAAAGTGTTAGCTTTACAGCCTAATTAAAATGTTTCCATTCTGTCCACCTTTAACTCAATTCCTTTGCATATGAGGCCCCTGAAGCAGAAATGGCAGGACAGGACAAAAAAAGTGACAAAATCCCCTCTGAGTCCGGGATGGTTGCAACATCCATGGCTGGGCTGGTTGATCTTTTGCCTGGATTCCCTTGCCCTACTTTGGGTTGCAACAGTCTGTCTTTCAAACTACATCTCCCAGGCTCCCTTACTGCCTGGTTTCCAGCTGCATTCAGCCCGAGGGGGTTCAGTGAACAAGGATAAATCAGAGGGCTGGAGGAAGGGAAAAGCTGAGATGTTTCCCGTGCTCTCACTCTGAGCTGCCCAGGGTCCCAGCTCCACCAGACGGCCCAGAGTTCAGGAACTAGCAACAGTCCCTTTCCAAAGCTAGGGTGCTGGGCTCTCGTTACTTCTGCCTGCGATTGGCTTTTTAGCTCTGCCAACATCTCTGTAACCAGTCCTCCCCACCTTGCATTTCCTCTGTTTCCCAGCTAGGCACTGTTTCCCTAACTGATAAATGGATGGAACTTCTAGAGGTGCCTGGCCCACTTTATGAGGACTCTAGGGCCCAGGGGAGCTGTGGGCCTGCCATAGAACCTGGGTCAGAGGTGAAGCTGGAGCCCAGCCCTGCCTCCCTACTCCAGTGTTGTGTACAGACAGGGTGAGTGAGCCTCCTCCTGCAGGGGATCTGAGCCCAAAGTGGGCCACATCTTACTGATTAGGAGAAACCCAGGAATAAAGCTGAAATTGCTAGCTGATGCACAGAAATGGACCAGATATTCTAATCAGCCAGAAAGGCCCTTCCTTTATGAGAAACTTGGTGTCAAGGTATTAAAGACAGATCTTCTTGTTTCTCTTTCTATTTGCCTCTTTAGATTTTGAGGAGGAGCCATGGGCTGGGGAATCTTTCATTCATTCTTTTATAAAAAGTTTTATTTATTTATTTTGTGACCTGGGGAGGGGCAGAGAGAGGAAAGACAGGATCCCAAGCAGGCTCCGAGCTGATGGTGTGGAGCCTGATGTGGGGCTCAATCTCATGAACTGTGAGATCATGACCTGAGCCGAAATCAAGAGGTGGATGCTTAACCAACCGAGCCAGCCAGGCACTCTGGGGATCTCTCTTTGAAAGAGAAACAGAGGCCCCTCAGCCCTTCTCTGGGAGGGCTGGATGCTGCTGGAGGGCACTCAGGACTCTGTCTAGAGCACCTTTTCCTTTGAGTATAGCTGACACACAGTGTTCCATTAGTTTCTGGTACAACACAGTGATTTGGTAAGTTTATACGCTACACTGTGCTCACCACAAGGGTAGCAACCATCTGTCACCATGCAACACAGTAACTGTACCGTTGACTGCATTCCCTACACTGTGCCCTTTATACCCATGACTTATTCATTCCATAACTGGATGCCTGTATCTCCCAGTGCGCCTCACCCATTTTGTGCGCCCCCCATCCCCTCCATGTCCAGAGCATCTTGTAATGACTCCTTGGGGCATGTCTAAGAGCCTGACCCTTGTCACCAAGCAGGCCCCAGCTCCAGGCAGCTTGCATTGACATCGGGATGCCAACAGCCTGGTCCACATCAGACTCCAGCCCAGAACCTGCTCTAGCCACCCCCCAACCAGCCCTTCCCCAGAGCACTCCGCGGTCAGCAGGGCCAGCAGAGCCCTAGAGGGGGCCCTCCCTGACAACCACCCTTTGACTCATGCATTATTCAGAGGTCCCTGCCTGCCGCCTGCACAGCTCCTGGAAAGGTTCAGCTCCAGCTGCACAGGCAGTTCCAAAGGGATTTGTGACAGAAGCTTCTCTTTTAACTTTTTTTTAATTGGAGTAAAATGCACATAACATAAAATTTACCATCTTCACGGGTTTTGAATGTAAAGTTCAGTGGCGTTGAGTACAGTCACACTGTCGTTGAGCTGTCTCCGTTCTCCATCCCCAGAACTTTTTCATCTTCCCAAGCTGAAGCCTTGCAAGAAGCAGCAAAAGGGAACTCAGAGGCCCCCATTAAACACTAACTCCTCCTCCTTCTCCGCTCCCCACCCCCAGTCCTGGGCACCCCCCACTCTACTTTCTGTCTCTATGGATCTCACCACCCCAGGGACGTCATTTAAGTGGACTCATTCGGTATTTGTCCTTTGTGTCTGGCTTAGTTCACTGAACTCAAGGTTCCCCCATGTTGTGGCCTGTGTCACAAGTTCTTTCCTTTTTGAGGCTAAAGAATATTCCACTGCATGTTGAGCCACATTTTGTTTATCTGTTCATCCACCGACGGTCACTTGGGTGGCTTCTACCTACCAGCTACTGTGAATAGCGCTGCCATGAACATGGCATACAAATACTTGTTTGCGACCCTGCCTTCCATTCTTTTGTGCGTGTGCCCAGAAGTGAAATCGCTGGATCACATGGTATTGCTGGTTTTAATTTTTTGAGGACCTGATATTTGGTTTCCCATAGCTGTGTGATTTTATATCCCACCAACAGAGCCTGATGGTTCCCTTTTCTCCACATCTTTGCTAACACTTGTTGTTTTCTTTTTTTTTTTTTTGATAACAGCCATCCTAATGGGTTGTGAAGCATCTTTACCTTTATAATCTAATGTTTAAAATCTGTGTTCTGTGTGTGAAATAAAAATTTCAACACCAAGTTGTTTCCTCTTTCCAACCTCTGTGTCTCTGTTTCTAGAGACAACCGCTGTTTCCACCCAAAAGAATGTTCTGGAGATGGTCTCTGGATAGCGTATGTATATAAACTTAAAAAAATTTTTTAAAAATATTTATTCATTTTTGAGAGACAGAAATACAGAGCACAGGCAGAGAGAGAGACACACGCACACACACACACATACAGAATCTCAAGCAGGCTCTAGGCTCTGAGCTGTCAGCACAGAGCCCAACATGGGGCTCAAATCCACAGACCATGAGATCATGACCTGAGCCAAAACCAAGAGTCAGATCTGTAACCAGCTGAGCCACCCAGGTGCCCCTATGTTACATTTTTTTAAAGTTAAACATGGCATTTTCATGTAATAGAATATTCCATAACTGTATCTATAGGTGACAAGAGATTTAAATCTGTATAGGACACTGAAACCATAATTAGAGTCCTCATCCTTCCAACCTAATACAGAAAGTTTGGACTTTGGAAAGATAACACACTCTTAGCCTGTCATCAAACTCATTAATATTTATATAGCAAGACATAAATTACACAAAGTGGGATAAAGATTCTAAATAGCTATGCATCAGTCATAGGTTTTGCCACCAAATGGGTGTAAAAAGTTTTCAGTTTTCAGAGACTGTTGGATTTCAGACTTGCAGATAAGAGATTACAGGCTTATAGTATTTAGGGAGTGCCAGATCCTGGATTGGGAGCTTTTTCTTTATCTGATGTTTGTTTCTCACAATAATCTCTTGAGATAGAAATTTTACTGGTGGGGAAACTGAGGCACAGAGACAGAAAGTAAGTTGCCCAAGCGAGTGCATAAGCTGGTACTGGAGCCCAGGTCTGCTTCAGTCCCAAGTCCAGCCTCTTCCTGCTGTGTCCCAGGTGACGACATACCCTGCCTGCTGAACTTATCAGTGGTGCTGCTTGACTCTCAAAAGAACTGGGTCTTGGGATATAAACTGCAGGGTCATGGGGCGCCTGGGTGGCTCAGTTAAGCATCCGACTTTGGCTCAGATCATGATCTTGTGGTTTGTGAGTTCAAGCCCTGCATCGGGCTCTCTGCTGTCAACATAGAACCCACTTTGAATCCTCTGTCCCCCCGCCCCCACTTTCTGCCCCTTTCTGCCCCTCCCCCATTGGCTCTCTCTCAAAATAAAGAAAAGCTTCACAAATCATCAAGGGGCACACCCACCATACGCTTGGTGACTGAGCTTCCTTGGCAGGTGAGACCTGGCTCTTGATTCCTGAAGCTATCGTTGGGATTTAACACAGCCTTTTGACTTCGCTGGTCTGAACTGTCCATTTTGCCAGCACTTTGCAGCTTACTAAGAGGAGGTGGACAGCCGGAGAAGCTCTTCCTCTTCCGTGAAGACTTCCCCGATTTCTGAAACCTCAGAAAGGCTCATGGTTCATGCCACGCTCTTTACCTCTTATTTTGTGGGATTATTTGTTCTAATTTATTTTTTTAATTGTAAAATATACATAAGTAAAATTTATCATTTTAACTGGTTTTAAGTGTGCTGCAGGTCAGTGGCACTAAGTACATTCACACGACTGTGCAACCATCTCCAGAACTTTTTTATCCTGCAAAACTGAAACTGCACCCATTAAACACTGATTCTCCCTCCCCCACCCCTGGCAACCACCCATAGAGACTTCCGGTCTCTATGAATTTGATGACTCTAGGGATCTAGTACAAAAGGAATCATACTGAACCTGTCCTGCTGTGACTGGTTAAATTCACTTAGCACGATGTGCTCAAGGTTCCTCCACTTGGAGGAGGGATGTCCTTTCTTGTTAAGCTCTTCCCTCTGCTTAAGTTTTACATGAATGCTCTGAGGACAAGAGCATCCTCACGGGCCGCTGGTTCTCACACAACATGGCCATGCAGTTGACGGCTCAGTCAATCTACATCTAGAGGTGCATGACGGGCAGATTGGAAACGTTTAGGTCGTGGCTGCCTTGGCCGTGAGGCCAGAGGGGGCCCCAGGCAGGCCTTGGCTTGCTCCCTGGTGGCATTTGAGCTTTCAGCCACACCTGTGCTTTAGCTTTGCCATAGATTAATAATTGACTTATTAATCACGAGGTAGATGTTACTACTGTGTCTCATCAGTTCAGCAGCATTGCCCTTCAATCAGGGTGTGTGAGCCTGAGGGTGTGAATACACACCAGTGAGTGCCTGTGTGAGTGTGAACACGTGTGAGCACGAATGTGCGTGAACTTAGGTGAGTGTGAACATGCATAAGCGTATGAGGAGGTGTGGAATTGTGAATATGTATGAGAAAGTGTGTGCCTGTGGGTGTGGGGGTGCATGCAGAAGTGTGAAGGTGCATGCGTGTGTAAGAACATGTGTGAGTGTGTGGGTGCATGAGGAAGTGTCGGGGGTGGCTCAGTCAGTTAAGCATCGGACTTGGCTTAGGTCATGATCTCATGGTTTGTCGGGCTCCGTGCTGACAGCTCAGAGCCTGGAGCCTGCTTGGGATTCTGTGTCTCCATCTCTCTGCCCCTCCTCTGCTCACACTTTGTCTCTCTCTCCCTCTCTCAAAAATAAATAGATATTAAAAATTAAAAAAAAAAAAGAAAGTGTAGGGAGGTCATTGTGCAGCCACAGACTGGAATGAGGACGGTGGATGATCTCTCTTTCCATTCACTGGCCCTAACAGGAGCACTGGCTCAGAGAAATTATGGTTAAGATACATTCTAGATTTGAGGTTCTAATTGGGCTTCAGTGGTTTTAAATGGAAAAATGAAACAGTTTTGAGTTTCCTTCTCTCACTTTTTATGTGAAGGTGTGTGTGTCCCCTTCAAAGGGCAGGAAGAGAGATGCTGGATCTGGGTCTGTGAGGTCTTTGGTCTTTTATGGCCAAGAGAGTCCTCATGTCCTGAATGATGGGGGAGATGGGTGGGGGGACGGGCTGGATGGGTGATGGGTGTTAAAGAGGGCACTTGTTGGGACGAGCACTGGGTGTTGTGTGTAAGGGATGAATCACTGAATTCTACACCTGAAACCAAAACTACACTATATGTTAACTAACTTGAGTCTAAATTAAAAAAAGAGAGAGTCTTCATACCCCGATCCCTCCCTCCCATGGGGCAGCACTGTTCCATGTGCTTACGGCAAAACATTCAGGTGAGGGCTTTTGTCATCCTGCTTTACTGTTCTGGAAAGGGAGGCCCAGACAGGTTAAAAGACGTGCACGTGGTCGCGAAGCTAAATCAAAGAGAGGCGCAGTCTTGCTTTGTGGCTGAGGTTTGCCTAGAACCCAGAGCGAGGTTGAGTTTGAGCCTTTCAGCTTGGGAGGTATCCTGGTACGTCTGCTTCAAACTGCACCTGACTATAAGGAAGTGGCTGTAAAATGTTCGCTCCGGCAGAAGCTTCTGGCACAAGCCCACGTCTGGCTCTTGACCCTGCCACCTTCAGACAGGGGCCTGGTTCTGGCCGGTCGGCTTGCTTTTCTCTCCTACCCCATCTGGCTCATTCAGTGAGAGGGCACCTGCGGGAGGAGCCCTGCACCTGCAGGGTCTCAGCCTCACCGGCCGGCCGCGTGTGGAGGGAGCTGGTCGGCTCTGAGATCAGCCTGGGATTCTAGCTGGGCCTGGTGACCCTGATTCGGTCCCAGCCCTCGGGTGGCATCAGGGCAGGTCCTGACATCCACCCGGTGCTGCTGCAGCTTCTTAGAGGCCCACAGCTATGCTCAGCACCAGGAACACTGCCCATTCCAGAAGCTTCCCCCGTAGGAATGGGAAACACATGCTTTGGGGTGGAGGAGGGGAAGGTGGCGGCCGTGGTCTGGGTTCGTCATCCAGGTGGTATTCTCTTCTTGTTACTGAGCCCTTGTGAGTTGCTGTGAGTGTGTCTGTGCATACATGGCGTGCTGTGCACCCATGGGAAGTGGGCAGAGTTTGAGCACGGAAAAGGGAGCCCTGGGCTGGGGCACCGCCGCCTCTAAGACGCCACGTTCTAAAATGTGCGAGAGGCCCCTGGAGCTTTGTTGGCACAGGGGTCTGCAGAGGCTTCTCGGTGGGAGAGCATGTGGGGCCTTAGTCCGTCTAACCGGTCAGAATGGGCACAGGATCAGAACTAGAGGGGCGCCTGGGGGGCTCAGTCGGCTAAGCGTCTGACTTCGGCTCAGGTCGTGATCTCACGGTTCATGGGTCTGAGCCCCACTTCCGGCTCTGTGCTGACAGCTCAGAGCCTGGAGCCTGTTTCAGATTCTGTGTCTCCCGCTCTCTCTGCTCGTGTTGTCTCTCTCTGTCTCAAAAATAAGTAATGTATATGTGTATGTGTATATATGTGTGTGCATGCACGTGTGTATGTATCTGTGCATGCATGAGTATGTGTATGAATGTGTGTCTGTGTGTATGGACGTGTCTGTGTATATGTGTGTACGTATTGTGTGTGTCTGTATCTCTGCGAGTATATATGTATGTATATGTGTATATGTATATGTGTCTGTTTGTGTGTATATGTATGCATGTGCATGTCTGTATTGTGTGTGTCTGTGTGCATGTGCATGCATGCATGTTTGTATGTATGTGTGTCCATGTGTATGTATGTGTGTATGTGCATATGTGTGTATGTATGCATGTGTGTCTGTATGCATCTGTGTGTATCTGTGTGTGTGTCTGTGTGCGTGTAGCAGTAACATGTAGGTTCCGACCTTCCCTCAGATGTTGGGAAGAAGTCCTGGCTGCCTGGATCTGCTCCCAGCCTTTCAGGAGCCCCGCAGATCCAGCCTGTTTTACAGGATACAGGAGGCCTCTGGCTGTCAGGCCTGGAGCTTGCATGCAGGTAAAGAAGCCCTGGGCCTGTGCTGTGCAGCCTGAGTGTGGAGGAGGAGGAGGAGGGG
>PISW01016055.1:0-14604 GCA_004023785.1 Mungos mungo | reverse complement strand
AAGCAAGGTCCTGAAATGTGAGGTTTGGGAGAAGGAGGCCTTCCAGTATCCAATGGCTTCTTAAGTTGGGCTTTCCAACCTCCAGATGGCAGCTTTGGATGTGTGTCCTTGAACTCTGAATTCAGGGGCAACCTCAGAGACACCTTTTGCTCTAGGCCTATTCCTTGAGGCCCAATCCAGAACCAGGTCCACCAGTCCTACCTACAGTTTTTAAGGTCATAATTCCTTCTTTTGAGTCCCTTCCTCTTGAAAGCCCTGGAGTTGTCCTGTTTTCTGCACTGAGCCCTGCCTGAGACAGCTTTCCTTACCCCTGGGATCCTCCTGTAAAAGACAGGAGAAGTGGCAGGGAGCTAACTTACTCCACCAGAGATGAGCATCTCTGTTGCTGCACCGTGTCCTCTGTATACTCAGGGTACCCTGGGAGTGTGGTGAGCACTCACACAGGTGCACACATACACTTACACACACCCATTTGTTCCTAGTTGGCTTTGAAGACGTAGGGGGTCATGAGCCAGGGAATACCAGCAGCCTCTAGGAGCTGAGAATGACCCTCACCTGACAGCCGGTAAGCAAATAGGAACTTCAGTCCTACTAACACAGGAAGCTGAATTCTGCCAACAACCTCAATAACCTTGGAAGTACACTCTTCCCAGATAAGAGCCTGAGCAGACAACACCTTGATTTGGCCTTGGGAGACCCAGAGTAGAGAAACAGGTTGAGTCCACCCAGATTTCAGATGAAGTTAACTGTCAGGGCCTAAATGGGTGTTGTGTTAAGCCAGTGTGTTTATGGTAATTGCTATAGCAACAAGAGAAAACTGATAGAGCCATGGACTGACGCTGGCAGTTGAAGTGATTTCTCATCCTATCGCATGAGGGGGCCCTTGGAGACAACACTGTATGGGTCCAGGGCCTCTGGGAACACAATGGAGAGAAACTCATAAAGGACACTGAGAGGCTGCATTATTGACCCAACTCCACTTGGACATGGGAAGTGATGGGAAGGACTGGCATTTGGCCTCCCAGCCTGATCTGAGTCACCTTGACCATGATCTACTCTTCAAAGGTACAGTCACATCCTGCTGACCACAGCTCTGGCAGTTCAAGCCGTCAGGTTAACAGATGTGAAAGATCTCAATTTAATTTCTTTTATTAAAGACAGGAAGGGATATGATTTTCTTCAAGTAGGTGATCCATTTCATTATATCTACAAATGGTACAAAAGAGAAAAAGACAAACAAACAGCACTGTGACGGGTAAGTTTTCTCTCCTTTGACACTCCTGATGGTATGACTTCCTTCACATACTTGATCCATTTTGTTATATCTACAAGGTACAAAATAAGAAAGATCTGCACTTAGTGTATTTTCCTTAATTCTTCAAGATAAGAAAGATTTCAAAAGATTGTTTAAAGTATTAAAAGAGTTGATCTTTTTGTTATACCTATACCTGGCATGAGGCAAAAAAAAAAAAAAGAGAAAGAAAAGGAGCAATATCCTTTTGCTGATAATTGAGACTGGTTGATATATTAGTTTCGTGAAAAGATTAGTTAAAATGAGTGGGTTGCACTCAACGATGTAAAAATTTGTAAATCAGGGGCACCTGGGTGGCTCAGTCGGTTAAGCCTCCGACTTCGACTCAGGTCAGATCTCACTTTCGTGGGTTCGAGCCCTGCGTCAGGCTCTGTGCTGACAGCTAGCTCAGAGCCTGGAGCCTACTTCTGGTTCTGTGTCTCCTTCTCTCTCTGCCCCTCCCACTCTCATGCTCTGTCTCTCTCTGTATCAAAAATAAATAAAACATTAAAAAATTTAAAAAATAAATGAATAAAATTTTTAAAAAATTATAAATCTTCAGATCATGTATTTCAATGAGGTTACTTGACATCATGTAAAACATTCATTGTAGGGGTACTTGGATGGTTCAGTCAGTTAAGCATCTGAATCTTATTTGGTTCAGGTTGTGAGATCAAGCCCCAAGTTGGGCTCTGTGCTGGGTGTGGAGCCTGCTTGGGATTCTCTTTCTCTCTCCCTTTGCCCCTCCCCCACACAAGCCTATGGACATGTGTGTGCGTACACTCTCTCTCTTACACAAAATAAAAATAGGGACGCCTGGGTGGCTCAGTCAGTTAAACAAAATAAAAATAAAAATAATTTTAAAAAGTCATTGCATACCCCCAAATATTCTGAAATAAAATCTATAAATCCAGGGGTGCCTGGTGGCTCCGTCAGTTAAGCAACTGACTCAATATCTGCTCAGGTCATGAGCTCACATTTCGTGAGATCAAGCCCTGCTTCAGGCTCTGCACAGACAGTGTGGAGCCTGCTTGGGATTCTTTGTCCCTCCCTCTCTAGATCTCTGCCTTCCCCCACTCACTTCTTCTCTCCCTCTCTCTCTCTCAAAAAAATAAACTTAAAAAATCTATAAATCCAAAAAATGAAAAAATATTTATGACTTATTTAAAAACTAAAAGCAATTTGGAAAAACAAAGTGTACAACTCTGTCAGTTTTGACGCATGCCTACACCCGTGAAGCCATCACATATGTCAGGATGATGAATGTGTCCATCACCTCATTGTGTCTTTTTGGATAAATGGATGGATGGGTGGACGGATGGATTGATGGGTGGATGGATGCATGCATGCATGCATGTGCATGGGAGGTGGATGAATGAGGGATGTGTGAATGAATGGATGAAATGAGTTGGCAAGAGTTGAAGGAAATCTGAATGATACATAGGTTGGATGCATGGATGGATGGATGGATGGATGACTGGAGGGAGCTCCACATGGTATAGCTTCCTCTCACATTTTGGATGCATCTACCTGCATACTTCTAAACTACATGTTCCAGATGCACTTCATGTATCAACTGACTGTAAGGTCCCTTTCCAGTGCTGGGTGGCCTCCTGACCTTAGAAGCCGGACTGGTGGTTGAGAAATGACCAGCACACCTGCTTTGGTGTTTTGGACAGAGCTCCTGAATGCACCACTCTGGCTGACTAGACATTTCACATGGGGAAGGCTGATTTGTGAACCTCTCTCTAGTGTTCCTGATCAGAGCTGAGGTCAGACTCCTGACCACATGGCCACCACCATTTGAGTAATACCTCAGAAGGTGACACAAAAGAGACATTGGGACTGTTGCAAACCTTATCAGAACTACCCACAACCAGTTTTCAAGTTCCCAGGCTGCAAGAGGGGCCCAGCTTCACCCAGGCCTCTGCTCTCAGATTTTAACTCTTTTACATCTCCTTTTCTGCCTCATATCCATCTTCTGTTCATAACTTAACAAATTTTCGTAATGTCCCATCCCAGAATCACCCCTACATGGGCCCCTATCCTTTGCGAAGCTCCAAAGTCACTGGCAAATTCCATCTCTGGCTTCTAGGGTTGATGAGACCTTGGATCCAGAGGCTTTGAAAACAGGTTTCTTATGCCCCTTCTGAGCCCTCCTTTCCCCCCTTCACCACCCTCACCTACCAGCTCCATCCCAGAATCACCTACATGACTCTGGCTTTCCTGTGGCCTCACTTAGATGTTGGCTTTTGTCCCTGGGTGTCTGGGTACCTGACTCTTCCCTCATCCACTGTCCTGCCACACTGCCTTGACCCACTCTTTCCAGGAAAGCAACCTGTTCCCGTAGAAATGGCAGCTGGCACCCTTCCAGTCAGAATCAGCTTCTTTTCCCTTTGTCAAAGCTACCATCACCCTTCCCCGGTCCTGAAGCAGTTCAGACAGCAAGGCTCCCCTGGGCTTTCTCTCCTCCTCAACCTGCCTCAGCAGCTATTTCCTCTGACCCACTTCTTTCCTTGAGATGCCTTCCTCAGGCTCCACATTTTCCCTCATACTTAGCATTGGCACCAGGCATAGCTATCCTGGTACCCTTGGGACTCCACGTGAAGCACCTCTTCCTGCACAGAGGAGACCCAGACACCTCTGAGTGCCCTCTCTGGACGTTTCATCTCCTTAGGCAGGAGCCACTGGAGGCTGAGCCAGAAAAGCAGAAAAGAACATAAGTAACAAAGGACAGAAATTCCAAACCCATGGCAGCCGCGCCCTATAGGTGGGATTGCAAGAACATTTAAAAGATTCACAATTCCATTAATAAAATGTGGTCTATATAGACAATGGAAAATTATTCCATTATTCCTTAAGGAGGAGGAAATCCTGACACATGCTAAATATGGATGAACCCAGAGGACAGGATGCTCAGTGAAATAAGTCAGACACAAGGGACAAATACTGTGTGACTCCACTCATAGGAGGCTCTGAGAGTAGTCGAAATCATAGAGACAGAATGCAGAATGGTAATGGCCAGGGCACGAGAGAATAGGGAATTATTTATTTTTTTAATGGATACAGACTTGGTTTTGCAAGATGAACATGTGGTGGAGATGGATGGTCATGGTGGTTGCACAACAGTGTGATGTACTTACAGTAAACTGTACCCTTAAGGAAGGTTGTGATGCTATACTTTCTTATGTGCATTTCCAGTTCAGAAAGAAAGATTCATAATTCCAGGGAGATGAAAGGCACCCTCTCCTTCCTGGGAGCAAAGGTCAGCTGGACATCTTTGAAGAGCTATGGGCAATGTTCATTCAATGTATTATGCTGGCCCCTTCAGCAAGTCTTCGACTGAGCTTCCTTGAAAATAATCCAACAAGCCCACAAACACACGTATGCAGAGGCTTCTTGGAGACATTGTTCCTAATCCCGCACACCTGAAAAGAATCTATCACAGGGGAATGACTAAATAGATTATAGTACAGTTCATAAAATGAAGCATAGTGCTGGCAGGAAACAGTTAAAGCCCTGTTGTCCAACTTGAAGAGATGTTCAAGGTGAACTAAATGGAAACAAGTTAAGAACAGTAGACATAGGATAATCCCTTTTAGGAAAACAATGGTTCTGTATTTCATTAGTTTTCTATTGCTGTAACAGATCACCAAATTCACTGGCATGAAACAACACCCATTTATGACCTCACAGTTCTATAGGCCTGAAGCCTGGGAGGGTCACAGGCCAACATCAGGTGTGGGCGGGCCTAGACTCTCATCTGGAGGTTGAGAGCATCCACTGCGGGGGGCCTCCATTGCAGAGGATGCCTCAGTCATCAGATAAACTGATCACCAAGGTGGTGACAAGGAGCCAATGCTCTACCTCTGCACTCGCAGTAGTGTCTGCCCCTTGGCAGGTGGTGAGCTGTCCCCGGGGTGCTCCCACCAACCCCTACCCCCGACCCAGGGACCTGACTCTGGAGCCTGTGCTGCTGCAGAGGACACTTTCTTTCTCCTGAACTACCAGTTGTGCTGGGAGGCTCCTACCCTGGAGGGGTCCCTGGGAACACAGGCAGCATCACTGGACAGGAATGCCCAGAGCCACTCTGGAAATCTTGTCCCCACAGTCTTGTCTCAGACCCTTGGGACCTTTGGGGGTTTTGTTTGTTCATGTAAATGCTCTACCTGAATAATAACAATCATGTGCCCTAGAACCAGAGGCATTTTCTAGGAAAAGAATAAGGAGAGGGTGGAGGTAGGTGGCCTAGGATGGTCCTTGGTTTGCTCCTTCAGGGCTTGCCCAGGGTCAAGAGCCAGGCAGGAAGCACTTCAAAGCATTGCCCAAGAGTGGAGGGGGCCTGAGGGACTGGGAAGGAAATGGGAGGGGGCTCATTCTGGCTGCCCTGGCCCTGCTTTGGTTTCCCCCATAGCCCAGAGAGATGGGACCAGATGTGGATACTCAGAAGCCCCCTGCTTGGAGGGGGCCAGGAGTCCAGGCTCATGACTTAGGGCAGGAAGACAGAGGGAGTAGGAACTGGGCATCGGGCGAGAGACGGTAGTGGGGGATGGTGGCTGGCAGGAGTGTCACTGCTCAGAAGAGGCAGGGATCAAATCACCTGGAGGGCTCTCCAGGACAAAGGCAAACACTGAGGTCCCTGCTGCTCCCACAGAGCCTTGCCCCCACACCCCTCCCCCACCCAGCCCTCTCCCTCACAATAAGGGCCCCCTGCCCCAGCACGGTATCCAGGCTGTGGAGGTGACATGGCCAAGTCACACCTGCTGCCGTGGCTGCTGCTGCTCTGCGCGCTCTGTGGCCCAGGCGCTGGTGAGTCTCCCCGGTCTCTCCTCACCTCCCTCTCCCCTGGGGCCAGGTGTGGAGGACACATCCTGGGCATCTCCACGCTTAACTGAGCTCTGGCTCTGAACCAGGCATTATCCCTACTTTGTACAATATCCCCATTTCGAGATGAGGAAGCTGAGGCTCAGAGAGGCTCCAGGACTTGTCCAAAGCCATCCAGAACATGGAAAGCCTGACTTCCTCTGACAAATTTAGGATACCTGTTACGAAAGGGATGGGACATATGGAATTTCAAGTGTTTATTCAACTCACAAGAAAAGTCTAATGACAGCAACATGCAGAAGAATGAACCTGGACCACTTTCTTACACCATACACAAAAACAAACTCAAAATGGACAAAAGACTTAATGTGAGACAGGAAACCATCAAAACCCTAGAGGAGAAACCAGGCAACAACCTCTTTAACCTCAGCCGCAGCAATGTCTTGTTTGACACGTCTCCGAAGGCAAGGGAATTAAAAACAAAGACTAACTCAGGGGACCTCCTCAAGATAAAAAGCTTCTGCACTGCAAAAGAAACAATCAACCAAGTTAAAAAGCAACAGGCGGAATGGGAAAAGATATTTGCAAATGACATATCAGAGAAAGGATTAGTATCCAAAATCTATAAAGAACATTCCAAACTCAGCACCAGTGAAGAAATGGGCAGAAGACATGAATAGACACTTTTCCAGATGGCCAACAGACACATGAAAAGATGCTCAACATAACTCATAATCAGGGAAATACAAATCAAAACCACACAGATATACCACCACACACCAGTCAGAGTGGCTAAAATTAACAATTCAGGAAACAGATGCTGGCGAGGATGTGGAGAAATGGGAACCTTCTTGCACTGCTGATGGGATTGCCAACTGGTGTAGCCACTCTGGAAAACAGTATAGAAGTTCCTCAAAAAATTAAAAGTAGAACTACCCTATGACCCAGCAGTAACACTTACAGGAATGTAGCCGAAGGATACAGAAGTGCTGATGCATAGGGGCATATGTACCCCAATGTTTATAGCAGCACTTTCAGCAATAGCCCAATCATGAAAAGAGCCCAAATGTACATCAACTGATGAATGTATAAAGAAGATGTGGTTTATGTATACAATGGAATACTACTTGGCGATGAGAAAGAATGAATGAAATCCTGCCTTTTACAGCAACGTGGATAGAACTGGTGGGTATTATCCTAAGTGAAATAAGTCAGCCAGAGAAAGACAGATACCATATGTTTTCACTCACATGTGGAACTTGAGAAACTTAACAGAAGACCATGGGGGAAGAGAAGGGGAAAAATAATTACAAATGAGAGAGAGATGGAGGCAAACCATAAGAGACTCGTAAATACAAAGAACAAACTGAGGTGGATGGAGGGTTGGGGGAGAGGGGAAAATAAGTGATGGGCCATTGAGGAGGGCACTTGTTGGGATGAGCACTGGGTGTTGTATGTAAGCGATGAATCACGGAAATCTATTCCAAAACCAGAGCACGCCATACACACTGTATGTTAGCCAATTTGTCAATGAAATATATCAAATAAATAAGTAAATAACAAAAAGAATTTCTAAAAATAGTTAAGGGTTAAGGGAGGAGGATGAGTGAGAACATAAGGGGGTAGCAGTAGAGAGATCTTTGTGGTGATGGAAGAGTTCCTTATCTTGGCTGGAGTGGTCATTACACAAATCTACCCGTGTGATCAAACAGCACAGACATATAAACCCACAAATGGTGTCCAGGTCAATTTCCTGGTTTTGATATTATGTACAATATAATTTTGGAGGAAATTGGGGTAAAGGATATACTTAACCTCTCCATACCATTTTTGCAACTTCCTGTGATCTATAATTATCTTACAATAAAGGTTTTTGAAGAAATGGTGAAAAAGGAAAAGAAAAAAAGCAAAGTCTGTATTAGAGGAGGAAGCAATGATTCCTGTCCCTCACCACTTCCAGCTGTGTGCAGAGACTCCCTGGTCTTGCTGTCCCTCAAGGACACCTGCCCAGCTTACTGAAGATGATGGACATTGACCCTGAGCTTAAGATGTTAAAAACAAAATTCAACCCAATGAATCTGAAAGATCTAATTGGCTTTATTCAACAATTCATGAATCAGACAGCATCCCATCTGGCAGATAGAAAGGAGCTCCAAAAATCTGTACAAAATAAGCCTTCTGGGGTGCCTGGGTGGCTCAGTCAGTTGAGTGTCGACCACAGCTCAGGTCATGATCTCACAGTTTGTGAGTTCAAGCCCCACTTCGGCTTACAGCTGTCAGCCCAGAGCTGCTTAGGATCCTCTGTCTCCCTCTCTCTACCCCTCCCCTGCTTGTTTTCCCTCAAAAATAAAAACATTTTTAAAAAATAAGACTTTCATAGGTAGAAACAGGCAGGACAAGGAAGTTACTAGAAGAAGTGGCTTGTTTCAGACAGAGTCACTTGCCTTTGGGAGATGGCAGGGGTCTGGGAGGCAGACTCCCTCAGCGGTGCTGACCAGATAGTTCCAGATTGACTGGTTTAAGTTTCCACTCCTAGGAGAGGTTGACTCTGGAACTCAATGACATATTAAGTCTTGGTTTGGTGACATGGGTTTAGCAAAAGTAACTCCATTTGGGATTTGTTGTCTTTTTAAAAAGGGAATGCAAGCCCCTATTTCTTGGAGAAAGGATTGTGAGGAGGTACAGACCCAACTGTATGGGTTCAAATCCCAAATCCACCAAGGCTATGGGACCTTCCACATGTCCTTTAATCTCTCCTTGCCCCAGCCTCCACATCTGTAAAACTGGCTTCTGGGTCAAGTGTGGGAAGCACCTAGATTGGCAACGCAGTTACCCCCGCATCACTGTGATCCCGCCTTGCCACAGCATCAGGCCACTAAACGCTAAGCAGCCAACGGAAGCTGCATGGCCTGCCTTCTCGGGTTTATCTGCAGGTACGTCTGTCAAAAGAAAACATTCAAGGCGGTTCCACATCTGGCTTCACAGTGTGAGATGCTCCCTGGACCCATGCCCCACAGAGACTGGTGAGAATTATTTTTAAAACAACCATCTCAATTCTCTGGAATCTGACAAAGTGCACAGAGCAAATGAAGAAAGATTTATTCAAGAAAATCTAACACTCAGGAAGAACTTCATGGAGTCTGTGGTATTTGACCCAAGACCCACCTTCTCCCTCCCCTCGCAGCTCTGCAGGTGGGAACTGCCCTCCTGTCTGGTACACACAAGAACCCAGGCTCTCTCTCCTCCTGGATCCCAGCCAGAAGTCTGCCTTGCTGGCAGAGACAAACACAAGCACCTGCCATCCTGCCCCCAGCTACCCCAGCTAAGTCTCAGGTGGTGGCAGCAAGAGGTGGGGCGTGTCCCCTGCTGACCCAGCTGGTGGGCCTGATGCTCTGCCTTGAGCATAGCAGGGCTGAGGACACTGGAGCCTCCATTTCCTCGTGGACAGCTCAAGGGCAAGGAATTCCCACCCGGACAGGCAAGCCAGGGAGGCCTGCGGCTGCTGCCTCCAGATCCACGGAGCACTCAGCTACCAGAGTTGAGGTGTCGCTCAGAGATAAGCATTTTAGCACCGAGCCTTGGCTCAGAGAGCTCCCCTGGGATAAAGCAGGATAAACAGAGAGTTCCCTAACTCCCTTCTAAAGGAAGGGGCTTCATTTGCAACAGAATGTAGACAGATGCAAGTTTCTTTCTTTAATGTTTTATTTTTGTTTTTTATTTATTTTTATTTTTTGAGAGAGAGAGAGAGAAAGAGAGAGAGAGAGAGAGAGAGAGAGAGAGAGAGAGTGTGAGCAGGGGAGGGTCGGAGAGAAAGAGGGAGACACAGAATTCCAAGACAGGCCCCAGGCTCCGAGCTAGCTGTCAGCACAGAGCTTGACTTGGGGCTGAACCCACGAACCACGAGATCATGACCTGAGCCAAAGTAGGACTCTTAACCCACTGAGCCACCCAGGCACCCCAGACAGATGCAAGTTTCAAGGAGCTCTCAGAAATGGTGGTGGTTGGGTCTCCTGGGTGGCTCAGTCGGTTGGGTGTCCAGCTTCAGCTCAGGTCACGATCTCACGGTTCATGGGTTCGAGCCCTGCCTCGGGCTCTGTACTGACAGCTAGCTCAGAGCCTGGAGCATGCTTCAGATTCTGTATCTCCCTCTCTGACCCTCCCCTGCTCATACTGTCTCTGTCTTTCAAAAATCAATAAAAAAACATTAAAAAAAATTTTTTTAATGGTGGAGGTTGTGGTGAAAGACATTTCCTAGGAGATTGACAGATCCATTGGTTGTAGGCTACACCATAGGCAGGCTTCTTTTGCTGGCGTGAAACTGGGAAAGACACAAGGGGCTCCCTTGGATCAAAATAAGTCTCGCACACTGACCTCCCACCATCCTTACAAAAATACTTTGATTGGATTGCATTCCACTGTGGGGCGATTTATTCCCTGAGGCATTGCTGAAAACAATAGAGTAATCAGCCTTAAACTTGTGGAATTTAACAAGTGAGTGTTGTTAGGGAAAGAGACTGGAGAGCCCCGGCAAACACTTTGGCGGCACGGAGTAATTGTGGGCGGAGTCAAGGCTGCTCCCCCTGGAGGTGCAACAACGCAGACCCAGAGGCAGAGGGACATCACTAACAGAATTCCGCGGTCACTAAGCAACACATAACAGCAAATAACACATACACATGCAAATAACAGCAACAAGCCTGAAGGGGGGTGGGGTGTGTGACCAGTAGTCAGATCTGCTATATTATCTAAAATACTCAATTTCCAAAAACAACAACAACAAAAGTACAATACTTAAAAGTATAGGAAAGAATGACTTACACGTGAAGCCGGAAAAAAAAAAAAAACCCAGAAAACAGAAACTGCCTATGAAAGCAACCAGGTATCAAAGACTTGAAAGTAAGCATTATGAATATGTTAAAAAAAAAAAAAAAACTAGAGAAAATCATGAATAAAGAAAGTAGAATGGTGGTTACCAGGCTTGGCGACAGGGTGAAAAAGAGACATGCACCTTAATAGTATGTATGGAGTTTCAGAGTTGTAATATGAAAAAGTCCCGGATGTCTGCGTCACCAGAATGTGAATATACACAACACTGCAGAGTGTACATTTAAAAATTGTTAAGATGGTAAAATTTGCTATGCGTTTTTTACAACAAAGAAAAACTAGCGTTTTCCTGAAAGAAGGAGGTGTTTCACTTTGCACACAAACGGTTTGCCTTGAGCTAACCACCAACCTCCGTGTGCGTTAGGAGTACCTTCTGCATCCTTCCCAGCTCAGCACACAGCACGCCACAGAGACATGCTCTCAGGAAATACCATTTAATGAAATTATTAACATTTTGCATTAAACACTAGGGGCTGGGTAAATTTAAGGGGATCTTACTAGCAGTTTGTAGATTGGCAGTTGCTTGAAGTAAGTGTCTCTATTTCATTTGTTTCCTATGCCAACACCAGGATGTGTATGACACAGACTTGGACTTGTCCAGAGCTCTGTGAGAAGCCACTGGAATGTGAAGAGATGTGGTTTGGGGTTTGGAAAGAGCCTGGGGCTGCCCTGTATGGAAGGGGTGGGGGAGCAAAGGCAGAAGGAAGTCTGAAGACCACCCAGAGACAGATGCAGAGCCTGGCCAGGGCGAAGCGGGTCTGCACCGGGATGGGGCAGTTCCAGATTCGCAGGAGGGAGTCATTGGCTCCAGCTTGGGTCAGGGGTCTGTGTGGCCAGGAGGGAGGGATGTCACATGACACAAGCCTTGGTGTTCTGAGCTATTATGTGGGTGAAGGGAAATGGTAGAGAACTGGGAAGGGACTGGGGAGAGCAGGTGCCCCCAAAGGAGTCTGAATTATAAAGGCAGTGAGCTCATGCTCCCTCCTGACAGGTTACTGGAGCTGGCTTGGCCTCTGTCCTTTCCTAGCTTTTATCCCTAAGGGTGAGGTCATCTTCCCCATGCTCCCACCTTTGGAAGTCTGAGCTAACACTCCATTGTGCCTCTGACCCCTCCTCTCCCTTCACGAGGCCTTCCCTGGGGCTGAACCTCAGATCCGTTCCCCACCATGGGCCTCTCCCCTCTCCTGGGACCACTTCACCTGCAGGTAAACACCTTAATCACAGACCCCACCTCTAATTCACATGGCCTCCAACTCTGCCCCACTTCTCTTGGATTCTTTACTGCTAACCCCTTCATAAAGTTGTCCATGCCTGCTGACGTCATATATTTTGTGAGAAAATACTTTGCAACTAGGTCTACTTGTGTTAGTTGGCATCTACAGAAAGGTAATACTTTCTCTTTTCCATTGTTTAATTATAAATTTATTACTTATGCCTTCAGAATTCATGGATCTAATTTACTCAATGGGTTATATATATCCATTATATATCTGTTATTGTCCTTATTTAATTTGTCCTTATCTACTCAGATGGGTCCAGACCTCACCACTGGGAGTCCTAGAACTGTTTTTAGGATTGAACCCAGACCCAGGCACCATTGTTCCTTGTGATGGCCAGCGGCCATCTCCCTCCCAGCAACAATTTCCACCCAGATATTCATGTCCATCTCATACAGGGGTTGGGAGGAATCACTCTGACTCAGCTCCAGAAGGCTGCCCTGACTTGACTCACACTAGTCTGTGTCCTGTGTCCTTGAAACATACTGATTGGTTCAGGATGACCCCTGCCCCACTTGGGCTGATGAGAACACAGTATCTGATGGGGCTTCTAGGAAAGAAGCTTCCATTTGCTTCCATGGACAGTCAGGCTTCCGTCTTGATGACACACTGTAAAATGTTAAGTTTGGACCTGACGTGGCCATGGCTACAGCCCAGAAGGAGGCCAGCTGAGATCAGTCAGTGGTGGGAAGACCTGAGAGAATGGCAGAGAACCAGGACTGGAGCTCTGGGGACACCACGCATTTCTAGATATTTCCGTGCCTGAAGCTACTATAGACTGCTTAATGATTTGACGCAATAAATTGTCTTTTTTACTAAAACCAAAAAGAGCTAAGATTTCTGTAGCTGGCAACCAAAGGTCCTAAATAATTAGACACTTCCTGAAAACAGAAAAAGAGACTCCCTACAGAGATAAGGAAATGGTGGATTTCTGTCCCCTCTGACCAGGAGCACTCTGACCTACAGTCCTGCTGCTCCTCATCCTGGCCAGAGAGCTTCTGGGGGCACCTCCACTGTGTACCCCAGGCTCTCCGAGGAGTGTGGGTCTCTAGTGACTGTTCATAAGTATTTCATGACCACAGGTGTAAGGCTGCTAAGGCTGACACGTTCACCACGAAATCCCGAGCCTCTGGAACAGAGTGCGGCATAAACAATAAACACTCATTGAACAAATGCGTGAGTCACCCAGTGGCCTCCCAGCCCCTCCCCTCAAATCCACCAAACGAAAAGCAGTTGTGGCTAAAGCTTCATGACATTTATTCTCCTGCAGGGAAGGCACTGAGAAGTTAGGTGAGACAAACCGGAGGGTCGGCTCTGGATTGGGAGGGCAGAAGCAGGTGGTGGTTCCTGGAGAATCTGTGCTTCTCCCCAGGGTGGGGTCAGACACCCCAGGGGCTCAGAGACCTGGAGTGGAGACAAGAGAGAAGAGAAGTGGGCAGGAGTGTGGGGAGACGGGGGAAGTGGGCCTAGAGCCACCTGTCCCTACACAACACACCTGGAGTCACATCCTGGACTCAGGCAGGGGCTTGTGGGGGGATGTGGGGCTTTAGAGATGAAAAACCACAGACTCTAATCACGGGAAATGGTGGGATCCCCAAAGTATGAGGGGACCCCAGATCTGCTGGTATCAAGTCACACAGCCTCAGTCAGGGCTACATTAACCACCAGACCAATCAGGGGCCCTTCCCAGCCCATGTGCTGCAGCCCTGGCCTGACCTGCGGCCACAGCCCGAGCAGCCCTGGAGGGAGAGATGGGAGAGCTCTCCCTCCCAGCCGGGCTCCTGAGCTCGGCTCTCAGGCCCCTAGAGTCCTGGGCACAGATGTGGCCTGGCTCCAGTGCCCAGGCACCCGTGCTGGGCTGGGGGGTGGCAGTTCAGTCAGGGCTCTGATGTCTTTGAGGGTCCCAGTCTGAGGCTGCTTGCAAGGGTGTCAATGTCCCCACACATAATCATTTCATTCAGTCCTTGTTGGAAATCAGAGCTACTGATTCCTGTCCCCTTCACAGGTGAGGAAATAAGCTCATAGAGGTTAAGCTACCTGCCCAAGGTCACATGACTGACCAGAGATGGAGGCCAATGTCACCCCAGGATTGCCTAGAGTATTTCTCAACCCTTTCCAGCCACAGCCCTCCTGCCCACCTTCTCCACACTTTGCACACAGTGCGGGGAGGGAAGCTTGGTGGGAGGTGTGGGAGCTGTGGAAGCTCTGTGTGACAGCTGGATTTCCGTGGGGCTAAAGCCTGTCACACATGCCAGGGGAGGTGAAGTGGGCCCTCCAGGAGAGAGTCCCTGCTGTGTCCTCCGCACTCACCTATTGTAGGGTGACACA
>PISW01016054.1:0-14611 GCA_004023785.1 Mungos mungo | reverse complement strand
TGCCTCTGGAGCGGACAGAGAGAGGTTGACATCAGGGCCTCCCAGTCAACTCACCCTGGGGCCTTGAAGGCCTTGCAGGGGCGATGGGCCAAATGCTTGCCCAGCAGGGTGGGGACCCCGGGACCGGCCACGGGCACAGTGCCGCTGCGGCCAGGCCTGAGCGAGGGGTGAGCGGTGGCGGGGAGGGGGGGGGCAGGGGGGGGACTCCAGCTCTCCCAGACTCGGGGCGGAGGAACCTCTGGGGCCCGCTAGCTCTGACTTAATATTAGACCTAGAGCATGGGTCTGTCCTGGCAGTGATGCCCGCGGCGCGCTGGGTGCTGATGACCACCAGCGGCGGCTCCTTGAAGGAGGGGCCCGTCTTGCACATTTAAAAATAGTCCGCGGTGTGTTTCCTGAGGCTGGCACTTGGGGGGTGGCGGGGGGGGGGGCGGCGCATGTTTGTGACTCGGCGTCAGCGCTCGCATCTGACGGCACGGGCACTGAAAACGTCCGCTCAGTGGGCCGCCGTGCCCGGGACGCCCTGTGCACACCTTTGGCCTCAGGGCAGCCTCTGCAGTCGTGCCAGGCCCTCCCTGTCGCCCCTTCCTTGGACCCTCGGACCAGAGAGGCTGCCAGGGTCCCATCAGCGCGCCGGCAAGGCCTCGGACCACCTGAGGGGTGTGCGGGCGGACGCCCGTGACCCTGAAGAGGGAATCACGGGCGCTGAGCCAACCTCGAGGAGCATGATTGGAGCCACGTCTGGGAAGCCGGCCACTCTCCGCCTTCCGCAGGCTGCTCCTCGGGACGGTGCTCCGGAAGGAGCCGCGGGACCCGGCGAGGCTGGTGTCGGCCGCAGCCCGCTCTAGCCGGGGGGCGAAGTGGGTCCAAGAGAGAAGGGTCGTGGGCTCTCCAGGCAGCGGGCTTCTCGGGGCCCCGCCCCCGCCCCCCTGTCGGTCCTGGAGCTCTGGGCTCCTGGCCGGCCGCCAGCCCTGGGGCGCTTCGCTGCCGCTTGAAGAGAGATTTGTGCCTCCAAGTCCGTCCTGCGCACTGTAGAAAGGAGAAAAGTTAAAAGGAAATAATCCTAGGGGCGCCCGGGGGGCTCAGTCGGTTGAGCGTCCAGCTTTGGCTCAGGTCGTGATCTCACAGTTCGTGGGTTCGAGCCCTGCGTCGGGCTCTGTGCTGACAGCTCGGAGCCTGGAGCCTGTCTTCTGATTCTGTGTCTCCCCCTCTCTCTGCCCCTCCCCCGCCTGCACTCTGTCTCTCTCTGTCTCTCAAAAATAAATAAAAGACATAAAAAAATTTTAAAAAAGGAAATAATCCTAACCAGTCACTCAAATTAAAACTATTATTACCTTTTTCTTTTTTTCCCCCTGTATTTCTTCTGTGTATTTCCCTCCGGCCAGGCGGAGTTCCGAGGCCGCCCAGCCCGCGGCCGGGGAGGCCCTGGGGACCCTCCTCGTGGAGGGCGGGGTGCTGCCCGCTGCCCAGAGCCCGCGCGTGGGGCTGAGCGGGACGGAGCGCGGGCTGCGGGGACGGACCCTCCTCGCCAGCTCTCTCCCACGACAGGAACGCCCCTGTCGGGTCAGAACCGCCCCCGGTGCAGCCTGAGCCTGGTTCCCTCACTGACACCACGTGGGCTCCACTCCTTGTCAAGCGTTTGTGACTTGAGTGTGCCTCCCCGGGGGGGGGGCGGGGGCACTCAGGCCTTTGCAAACGCTCACGTTCATGGAGATCGGAGCAAGCGTCGGGACTGACTGGTTCCTGGCGTTTCGGGTGACTTCCCAGAGGAGCCCCCCGCCAGGTGGTGGCGTGTGCCCGCGAGCTGGACAGAGCGGCCGGTCCCCGTGGCGGGGCAGGGGTGAGGGCGGCGCGTCTTTCTCCCCGCCCCTGCACACGGCTCCGAGCTACGGAGCCAGGACTCGGACCCGGGTCCGGCTCCGCGAGCGGGTGACGGCCGCCTCACACACACACCCGGGCGGAGTCCTTCGGCCACGCCCCTCGGCACCTCCTCCGCGCAGGCGCTGGGCTCCGCACCGAGCGAGAAGCTCTACGTCCGTGTTCCAGGCGAGCAGAAGTCCGTGCGTGCGGGAGCTCACACTCACGGGTGTGCTGTGTGTGTGTGCGGCACGGGGTGTGCGTGTGGCTGCGTGTCTAGTCGCGGACCGCAAGCTGGTAGGGAAGTGTATGCACAGGACCAGCCCTAAGTGTGACCCCGGCCGAGGGAGCCCAGAAGCGGGCCCCTGGGGGGCTGGAGGGTTTGGGGCGGGGACTGCCCTGGGCGCCCAGGAAGGGGCCATTGGAGCCGAAGACCTTTCGGTCTAGGGAGCGTGCAAACCCTCTGGAGGCCGCTGGCTGCACATCACAGGTGCCGGGATCGGGCACAGGTGCGGGCGGGTGCGCGGGGATGATGGGGACCTGATGTCAGGGCTCTGGCCTGAGCAGAGCAGAAGGCAGAGGGCCCTGCGCGGCCACGGTGCAGCCCTGGGCATTTCTGGGGAGCCCACCCACACGGGGGTGCAGACACCCGTGAGGACTGCCAGAGCCAGGCCCGTCCTCGGCGACACGTCCCCCAGGCTGCTGCTCCAACGGGGTCCCTGGCAGGGGGTTCGCCCCTGCATCAGGCGGGCTGCAGAGGGAGGCCCGGAGGGCAGACCCTCCCTGGGCTGTGCACTGAGGGCATCCTGGCTGGAGCCCGGCCGCGCTGCGTCCTTGTCCAGGGGAAGGAGGGCAGGGAGGGGACAGAACCCCCTTGGGGCATCACCTGTTGCCAGCAGATTCCTCCCCGACAGTCAGTGTGAGCCTCTGTGACACAGGGTCGGCCTCCCTGGTGGCAGGTCCCGAGGGCGCGCCCCGCTCCCAGCAGTGAGTGACCTGAGCGACCAGCCGGGGGCTCTGTGACAAGTGTGTCCTCAACTCCCAACCATGGCTGTCGCTTCCACACAGACCCCGTGTGTAAGCTGCCTCATGAGCCTCCACGGTGGCCCCTTAGGGCTATTGTCCTTCCCCAGTGGGGACCCCAGTCAGGTGTCCTGTGGCTCCTCCTGGCTGTCCCCGCGGCTGCCCCTGCGTAGCTCAGCCCCAGCGCTGCCCAGCCCCCGATACGGCTCCCCGCCAACCAGATGGGGGCTCGCACAGCGCGGCCAGGCCACCCCCCACGCCACCGGCACCTTGTCACCGACAAGTTCTCGGCGGCTCTCCCGGCACGCCCCTCTCACCTGCTCCTGGGGGGCATCCACAGCCTGCGGATCTCCTAAATGGACCAAAAAGTCTCCAATTCCCTCCTCCTCCCTCAAGGCCTCAAGGCCCCGCCTCTGTCTGGCAGCCCCGCGGATGAAAACTGAATGTGTCCCATCGTGGGTCAGTTTCCTTCCTCTCTCCCCCCTTCTGTCCGCCCGCCGGGCCACTGGAAGGGACGCCGCGGGCTGGGGGCTAGCAGACACCATTTCTCACGGCTCTGGGGCTGAGGCCCCAGGGCCGCCTCCACCCTCCGGCCTCTCTGGCCTCTTCCTTCACTTCTGAGGCACAGGGCTCTGGTGTGCCTTAGGGCCGTGGCACAGGGTGCCTCCTCTGAAGCACCCGCTCCTACGCACCCCTGTCCAACGTGCAGACCTCGAGGTGACTCAGCCCCCTCCCCAGGGAGCCCCCTGCTCGCTCAGTTCCCTCTGATCTAAATGCGCTCACACACATTGACTCAAGAACGCGCAGTTAGTGTAACACGAACTCAAGGCTTTCTCAAGCAGACTCACTCCCGCAGAGCTCCATTCCAACCATTTCAACTGGGGACAGAGCGTGGGGCTCAGCACCGGCCAGACGGAAGTGGAGGGGTGACGACCCACGTTTCAGAAGTTCACCGGCTGGAGCCCCGAAAGGTCCACAAGATGGTGAGAAGTTTCTGGGACGGAACCGAATCCACTCCTGGACTAGGGCCCACAAGGTCATGGTGCATCTTCATTTTTAAAAATTGTTTAATGTTTATTTAATTTTTTGAGAAAGAGAGAGAAACAGAGACAGAGTGTGAGTGCGGGAGGGGCAGAGAGAGAAGGAGACACAGAATCGGAAGCAGCTCCAGACTCTGAGCTGTCAGCACAGAGCCCGATGTGGGGCTCAAACTCGCAGACTGTGAGATCACGACCTGAGTCGAAGTCGGTCGCTCAACCGACTGAGCCCCCAGGCGCCCACATGGCGCGTCTCCTTATGCGGAGCTGAGTTCCATCTGCACATCTGTTGTTGAGGAATCTTGCGTCTCTGCTCATGGCGGACACTGGTCTGTGCCTCTCCCTTCTCACAGTGTCCTCAGCCGGTTTTGACATTGAGGTTCTGCTGACCTCACGAAGGGACAGGAGGTATTTCCTCTGCTTGCAGTTCCTGGCGGGAATGTGAGGAGTTGGTTTGGCTTCTCTCTTAAACGCCCGGTAGAATTTACCAGTGAAACATCTGGACCTGGTGGGTTTGGGGGTCACGTTAACTGACTCCTGACTCAATGCTCTTAAGAGACACAAGCTGCTCACATGATCTGTTTCTCCTAATATGTGTTTTGGAAGTTTGTGTCTTTCCAGGAAGTGGCCCGCTGAATTCAGGTTCTCAGATTTGGGCATAAAGTTGTTCACAGGATTCCCTCGTTTTCCGTTTCATGTCCATGAGACCAAGCATGATGGACCCTCTTTCATTTCTGACATTAGTAATTTATGTCTTCTCCCTTATTTTCTTGGTTAGACTAGCTAGACATTTTCAATTTTATTGATTTTTTTTAAAGAAACTATTTTTGGTTTTATTGATTTTCTCTGTTGGTTTCTACTCTTCAACTTAATTAATCTGCTCTAATTTTTATTACTTTTTTTCTGTTTAAATTTTAATTGCTCTTCTTTCTCTAGTTTCCTAAGGTCAAAAGAAGATTATTGACTTTAGATTTCTCTTCTTTTGGAATCCATACATTAAATGCTATACATTTCCCTCCAAACACTATATTCACTGCATCCCACAAACTTGGATGTTTTATTTTTATTAAATAAACCTTTAACATCTTAGAGTAGTTTTCAGTTTATAGGAAAATCACAAAGGTACAGAGTTCCCATATATCCCACATCCCATTCCCTTTATCTTTAACATTACTTGGGAATGTGGTCCATTTATTACTGCTAATGAACCAATGCTGATACAGTATTGTTACCTAAAATCCATACTTTATTCAGATTATCTTAGTTGTTAGCCAATGTCCTTTTTTTCTGTTCTAGGATCCCACATTACATGCCGTCATTATGTCCCCTCTTCAGACATTCCTTGTTTTTGAGGATGCTGGCAGCTCTGGAGAATACTGGTCAGGTCTTGTACAGAATGCCCTTTATCTTGTTGTATTATCATTTTCATTTAGCTTGCTTTAACTTTTCTTGAGTCTTCTTCTTTAACCCATGTGTTATTCAGAAGTGTGTTATTGAATATGAAAATAATTTGTGATTTTCCAGTGACTTTTCTGCTTTTTATTTTTATCTTATTGTGGTCTGGGAACATATTCTGTCTGGTTTCTATTTTTAAAAATTGGTTAAGGTGGGTTTAATGGTCCAAAATGAGGTCTGTCTAGGTGAAAGTCTTGTGAAAACTTGAAGAGAATGTGCATCAGGCTATCGTCGGATCACATATTCTAGAAGTATCAGTTAAATCAAGTTGCTCGTTGGTGCTGCTCATTCAACTATGTCTTCACCAATATGCTGGGTCTATTAGTAGCAGAAGATTGTTGACACCTCCAACTACCACAGTGGATTTGTCTGTTTCTCCTTGTGGCTCTATCAGCTTTTGCCTTGTTTATTTTGATGTTCTATTGGTAGGCGCGTACATGTTTAGGATTGTTACGTATTTGTGGAGAATCGGCTCCTTTATCATTATGTAATTCTGCACTTTTTCCCTGATGATTTCCTTTGTTCTGACGTTGCCTCTGTCTGAAATCACATAGCTATTCCAGATTTCTTTTTATTGATGTTAGTTTGATATATCTTTCTTCATCCCTTTAATTTTAACCTCTCTGCGTCTTTATATTTAGAATGTGTTTCTCGGAGACTACTTATAGATTTCTCTTTGAATCGGTGTATTTAGACATTTAGAGGCCATTGGATTCATATCTACCATGTTTGTAAGTATTTTCTACTCGTCGCGTTTATTCTTATTTTTCTCTCCCTCTTTTTCTCCTACTTTTTATGGTTTTAACGAGGCATTTTATATGATTGAATTTTATCTCATTCCTTAGCAAAGCAATGATATTCTTTTTAGTGGTTGTCTTGGAGTTTTTAATATATTGTTAAATATTTCAAGTCCATGTACTGATGTTCCCTCTTCTCTCCCATCACTACAGTGTTGCTCTCATTTATTTGAACTCTCCTTACTTTATTATCACCCAACATATTGTTATTATTTCAAGCAATTGGCTATCTTTTAGATCTATTAAGAAAAAAAAGACTTTTACCTTCAGTTAATTCTTCTGTTACTCTTCCTTTTTTTTTTTTTTTTTTTTGGTAGATCCAAGGTTATGACCTATATCATTTACCTTCTCTTTGAAAAACATTTTTTAAACCTTTCCTGCAGAGCAGGTCTGCTGGTGATGAATTCCCCGGTTTGTTTGTCTGACAAAGCAAATGAAAGGCCATAAGAATAATAACAACCACCATAATAATAACAGATTTATATTTTTATAGCACTTTATAGCTTGCCGGAGTCCTTCCCGACCTCCTTTTCCCCACGGAGCTAATCGTTTTATCCTTGGCCCCCCCACCTCCTCTACTTCCTGTTTTGCATCTGTCCACACTCCATAATTGCTGACTTATGTCGCCGTCTCTCCCCCCAGACAGTGAGTCGTTAAAGGCAGTGGCTGTGTCTGCTTAATTGTCTCATCTTCATAAACCTGACAGCTTCCCAGTATACACATTTTTTAATTAATAGACTTAATTTTTAGAACAGTTTTAGATTTACGGAAAAATTGAACAGAGAGCACGTAGAGTTCCCATATGGCTCCATCCCCATTCTCTTGCCTCCATTATTAACATCTTGCATGAGTGTGGTACATTTGTTACAGTTAATGAACCAATATTGATATATTATTATTAGCTCAAGTCCATAGTTTACATTTTTTTGTGTTGAAAAGTTCTGAGTTGTCACAAATGCGTGATGTCATGCCCCCGCCGTCACAGCTTTCCTCAGGATACTTTCTCCACCTGCACGCCCCCGCACCTCACCTAGACATCACTCCCTCTGCCCTTGCAACTTTAGGCGATTACTAAACTTTTACTGCCCCCATACTTCTGCCTTTCCCAGAATGCCCTGCAACTGACGTCACACGTATGGATGGCTTCTTTCACTTAGCAATGTCACTTAGGGTTCTTCCCTGTTTTTTCACGACGTGATTGCTCGTTCATTTTTAACTGCTGAGTAGTATTCCAATGCACGGCTGTATTAGTTGGTCTATCCCTTCATCTACTGAAGAACATCTTCGTTGCTTCTATTCCTTTGGCAATTGGAAATTGTGAATAAAACTACTATAAACATTTGTGAATTTCGTTGTTGTTGTTGTTATAAACATAAGTTTTCACCTCTGTTGGGTAAATACCTAAGAGCACAATTATTGACTTCTTGGTAAGAGTGTGTTTGGTCTTGTGAGGAGCTGCCCAGCGTCTCCGAGGAGGCCGGGCCAGGCTGCGTTCCCGCCATTGATGAATGGGACTTCCCGCGGCTTCATGTCCTCACTGGCATCGAGTGTTGTCACGCTCTGGGTTTCGGCCATTCTAATAGGTGTCTGGTGGTACCTTGTTGTGCTAGCTTGTAATTTTCTGATGTGCAGTGTTGAAAATATTTTAATGCTTATTTGCCATTTGTATGTCTCCTTTGGTAAGATTTCTGTTTAGATCTTTTGCCTATATTTAAATATTGGATTGTTTCTTTTCTTGTTTTCATAATTTTGAGAAATTGAGCATTAATGAGTTCTTCGTGTGTATTAGATACAAGCCCTTCAGCACATGTGTGTTTTGCAGTAATTGTCCCCAGTCTGTGGCTTGTCTTCATTCTTTTAATGGTATCTTTGGCAGAGTAGAAGTTTTAAATTTTGATGAATCCAACCCATCAATTCTTTCATGCCTCTTGTTTTTGGTGTGGTGTCTGAATAGTCATCTCCAAACCTAGGTCATCTAGATTTTCTCTGATGTTATCTTCTAGAAATTTGTAGTTTTGTGTTTTAAAATTAGATCCATGATTGATTTTGAGTTAGGGGTGTGTGTGTGTGTGTGTGTGTGTGTGTGTGTGTGTGTAAATGAAGTGAGGTCTGTGGCTACATTTATTTTTCTTATTGTGTATGGGTGTGCAATTGCTAGACACTATTTTTTGAAAAGACTATTCTCCATTGAATTACCTCTGCTCATTTGAAAGATCAACCGCTTACGTTTGTGTGGGCTTCCTATTCTGTTCCACTGATCTGTTTTTTAAATCTTTCTCTAATATCATGATCTCTTGGTTACTGTAGCTTTATAGTTGAGTCTTGAAGTCCTCCCACTCTGTTCTTCTTCAATATTATGCTGGCTATTCTGGCTCTCTGCTTGCCCATATAAAAGTAGAATAGTTTGTCCATTTCTGCAAAATAACGTGCTAGAATCTTTATTGAGATTGCCTTGATTTTATAGATCAAGTTGGAAGGAATTGACATCTTAGCAATATTGCGTCCTCTTGTCCACGAAGATGAAATATGTCTCCACTTATTTTGATCTTCTTTGATTCTTTTTTTCATCATTATTGTTGGTATCCTCATGTATATCCCATACAGGATTTGTTAGATTTATACATAAGTATTTAATTTTTTGTTATTAATGGAAGTGATATGGTGTTTTTAATTTCAAATTAAAAAATTTTTAAGTTTGTTTATTCTGAGAGAGAGAGAGAGAGAGCATGCAGGATCAGGGGAAGGGCAGAGAGAGAGAGAAAGAGAGAGAGAGGGAATCTGAAGTAGGCTCCATGCTATTAGCACAGAGCCCTACATGGGGCTAGAACTCACAAAATGGGAGATCATAACCTGAACTGAAATCCAGGGGCAGACACTTAACCAATTGAGCTACCCAGGGGCTCCTTTAATTTCAAGTTTTTATTGTTCATTGCTCATATGTAGGAAAGCAATTGACTTTTGTATACTGACCTTGTATTGTGCAACCTTGCTTTCCGTCTTGTTTCTTCCAAGAAGGGATGCATGTGTGTGTGTGTGTGTGTGTGTGTGTGTGCACATGTGTGCATGTGTTTATTTAGGATTTTCTGCATAGATATCATCTGTAAACAAGTTCCATTTTTCTTCTTCTTTCCCTAACCGTACAGGTTTCTTTTCTTGTCTTATCGCATTAGCCAGGACTTCTAGGATGTTGTTGAAAAGAAGTGATGACAGATTAGCTCTGATAACTAGAGGTGGGCAGAATTGTTCATAAGTTCCTTTATCATCTTTTTAATATCCATGGACTTCGTAGTGATCATGCTTTGATTTCTGGGATGAGTAATTCATGTCTATCCTTATGTCTTGCTTTGCCAGCCTAGAAGTTTATCACATTCATCAATCTGTTCAAGGGACCAGCTTTTAGTGTCATTGATCTCTATTGATTTCCTATTTTCATTTCTGCTCTAATTTTTATTATTTAGTTTCTTCTGCTTATTTAATTTGATTTCCTCTTCTCTTAAGAGTTTCTTAAGGTAGAATATTGATTTTCCATCTCTCTGTTGTTCTAATAGGTGCACTCAAAGCTATAAATTACCCCCCTAAGCATTGTTCTCAATACATCCCACAGCTCTTGATAGAGCATGCTTTCATTTTCATTTCATTAAATATATTTTAAAAATTCTCTTGAGATGTTTTTTGGACCCATGTGTTATTTAGGAGTGTGCTGTTTACTCTCCAAATATTTTGAGATTCCCCAACTAGCTTTCTACTATTGATTTTTCATTTAATTCCATTGTGGAATGCAAGAATATGTTCTATGATTTATATCCTTTTAAATTTATTAAGGTGTGCTTTATGGCCGGGAATGTCTATTTTGGTTAATGTCCCATGTGAGCTTGAGAAGAACATGTATTCTGCTGTTGTTGAGTGAAGTATTCTATAAATGTCAATTACATCCCGTTGATGGATAGTGCTGTTCAGTTCAACTATGTCCTTACTGATTTTGTGTCTGCTGGACCTGTCAGTTACCGAGGGGGGTGTGGACATCTTCAACCCAATAGAGGTCTGTTTCTCCTCACGGTTCTGTTTTTGCCCCACATAGTTTGACACTTTTATCAGGCGCAAGCATGCCCGTTAAGGATTCTCGTGTATCTGTGGATAATGGATCCTTTTATCATGATGTGATGCTTCCCTTTATTCCCGCTAATTTCCCCTAATCTGAAATCTGCTTCGTCAGAAACTAATAAAACCACCACGCTTTCTTTTGAACAGTATTAGCGTGACATATTTTTCTCCATTCCCTGACTCAGTGTATCTGTATCTTTGTCTTGAAAATGAGTTTCTTATATATAGTATACAGTTGGGTCCAGTTTCTTCTGCATCCCCTCTGACGGTCACTGGCTTTCATTTGGTGTATTCAGACTATTCATTGCAGTTGCCAGTTATTTCCATTAAAAATATTCCTCTCTTTTTCTGCCTTCTCTGGTTTTTTATTTAATGTTTTGTTGATCTTTGAGAGAGAGAGAGAGAGAGAGAGAGAGAAAGAGAGAGAGAGAGAGAGAGAGAGAGAGAGAGAGAGAGAGAGAGTATGAGTGGGGGAGGGGCAGACAGAGAAAGGGAGACAGAGGATCTGAAGTAGACTCCGCACTCACAGCTGTGAGCCCGATGTTGAGCTCGAATGCCGAACTGTGAGATCATGACCCGAGCTAAAGTGGGGCACTCAGCCAACTGAGCCACCCAGCCGGCCCTGCCTTCTCTGGTTTTAATTGAGCATCTTATGATCCCATTTTCTGTCCTCTATTGGCATACCAAGTTTATAGGCAGTGGTTCCTCTAGACTTTGCAAGATGTCTTCACCACTGATTTAAGGCCCCTTCAAATAACAGTATGCAATCAGGTCGCAGGTGCGGGTGGCGTGGTTACGGCAGATTATTCTGGGTCTTTTCCCCATTCCGTATAACATTGCAGCCGTTCTGTTCATATATTCGTATGCTGTGGGGCATCTGGGGGGCTCAGTCAGTAAGCACCCGACTCTGGGTTTTGGCTCAGGTCATGACTTCATGATTTGTGAGTTCAAGCCCCACATCAGGCTCTGTGCTGACAATGAGGAGCCTGCTTGGGACTCTCTCTTTCCGTCTGTCTCTGCCCATTCCCTGCTCACAAATTAAATAAGCTTAAAACCCTATATATTGTAACTGCCTGACCGATTATTGCTGTTACTTGGAAGAGTTATCTAATTAAGAATAAGAGAAATAAAAGATTTTATTTAACATTTTTTTCTCTGACGCTCTTCATTTCTTTCTGCAGATCGGAAGTTTTGATCTATAATTTTCCTTTTTCCTTAAGAATGTCTTTTATCACTTCTCGAAGGATATAGCTTCTGTTGGCAAATTTCCCGTTTTTTGTTTTTTTGTTTTTTTGTCTGAAAAAGTGTTTCTCTTTCACTTTTGAAGGATAATTATACTGAAGACAGACATCAAGATTGGTGCATTTTACTTCCAACACTTTAACATATTTGACTGCAGTCTCCTCTCATTTTCGTGGTTTCCGGTGAGGAGTCTAGTGTAATTCTATCCTAGCTCCTCGAAGGTTCAGGAAGGCTTCTCCTCCAGTTTCTTTCAAGGTTCCTCTTGTCTTTGGCTTCCTGCAGTTTGAACACGTTAAGACTATTTGTAGATTTTGGGGATTGATTCTTGGTGTCCTCTGAGCTTCCCCTGGATCCAGGCTTGGGTTTCTGTGATTAATTTTGAGAAATTCTTAGTCGTAATTACTGCAAATATTGCAAATTCTCTCACCTTTCTGTCTCTTATCTCCCTGATAGTCCATTACACATGTGCAATCTTTCTGAAATCATCCCACAGTTCTGCATATTCAGTTCCATGCTTTTCAGACTATTTTTTTCCTCTTTTTATTTCATTTTGCAAGATTTTATTGAATGCATCTTCAAGATCAGAAGTTCTTTCTTCAGTCATATCAGGTGTCCTTTGATAGCCTATCGATGACATTTCTTTGTTTCTGTTCAGTTTGATTTCTGTAATTTCCCCTTGATTCTTTCTTAGAGTTTTCATCTCTATCATTAAAGTACCTGGCTGTTCTTCTTTCCCGTTGAGCCCTCAGCATATTAATCGTAGATGTGTGACATTCCCGGTGGAACATTCCAGCATCTGCACTATGTCTGAGTCTGCTTTGTCTCTTCAGACCGTAGTTCTGTCTGCCCCCGGGCATGTCTTTTAGTCGTTTTTTGGAAGCTGGAAATGACGTATCCGGTAACAGGAACTGAGGAAATCAGGCTCTGAGCGCGAGTGCTCCGTGGCTGCCCACCTGCCTGGGGTCTGGTTCCCTCCTTTGTTCGCTGCTTCCGTTCCTGATGTCTTTGGGTTTCCCTACATCCTCCTTCTTAAACAGAGTTTAACCCTTTGCCATCAAACCGGAGCCTGGCTGGTGCTGAGGCGTTGGGGACGGCCAAGGTGTCGTGGTCCTATGATTGCATTCAAAGTTTTTTTAAGTGGGCCTGAGTTCTTGAGCTGCGACCTTCAGAAGTGGTCGGCCTTTTTATTCCCCCCTTGCCGGGACCAGAGGGCTAGAGGCCAGGGGAGGGCAGGGAGATGGGCTTCCTTGGAGGACAGGCTTGGTTCCTGAGAACAGGCGCCCCGGGGATCTGACGACTCCCGGCCCCCAGTCTTCTCCTGATGTGCCAGTTCTCTTCCAGCCTCAATCTTCATCCTGAGTCCCGGCGACAAGAGCCTGGGCCCCCGGGGGATTTTCCATCTCTGCAGGAGCCTCCAGATGTCCATCCGCTGCAGTGTGGGTGTCCCCCCAGCTCCTGGCCTGCAGCTCCTGCTCCCCAGGAGCTGGTCTGGGCTGTCATTCTCCGCACGCCTGTCTATCTCCCCAGTCGTCAGGGTGGCCGATTGCTTTGGGACCTCAATTCTCCACTAGACCCAATCGTTGATTTTCAGTTTGCTCATTTTATTTTCATATTGTGAGGATGGGGGTGATGACCTTTAGGCTCTTTTTCTGTTGGAGATGAAGCTGGGGTCTCTCCGCGCATTTGATCGCTGGCGCCACGCCAGCCAGCAGGTGCTTCCCTGGTAGGGGGAGAGGTAGCCCCCCCTCCACCCCCGGGCCCCCGCTCCTCGCCGGTGACATGCCGCCCACCGTCCTCCTTTCTGTCCTGATGGAGCGGTGGGGACAGACGCCGAGGGCAGGACGGTCTTGCACAGGCTGGTGACAATGTGGCCTTGCTGTAAAGCTTTCTGTGGGCGTCATTCTGTCTCCGATGCCTGAGCTGAGCCAAGCGCCAGCCCCAACCTAAGGACCGCAGGACATGTCCGCGCTGTGTCTGTCCGTGGCCCGAGGTGGCGCATATGGCCCGAGGGGTACGTGGCCCGATAGGCTGAGGTGTGACTTTGATTTGAAAGTCGGAGGCGCCTCAGCAGGACCTCGCGGGCTCCTGGGGCTCCTGCTCCGCCCCCGACACGTCCCGGGAAGCTCAGTCCCGGCCTGCAGGGCCCGCGGGTCCCCGCCCCCAACCCCACCCCCACTCCGCCCCCACCCTGTCCCATCTGCGTCCTGCGCCGCGGCCAGAGCGATCTGTGAAAGAAAAGACCAGATGGCGTGTTCGGCCTGCTCCCAGCTTCTCCGAAACTAAAACCCAGGCGCCGGGCCCGGTGGGCGGGGCCTGGGTCGCTCTGGCCCCTCCCCCTGCCCCGCGCCCACCCGCTGGAGGAGCCTTCCTGCTTCCCAAACGGTGCCAGCTCTTCCGGCCCAGCGCGCTCGCAGGCCGGCCCCCTGCCGGGGCGGGGTCTCCTCGCACCGCCCCCTTCGGCACCGCCTCACCCCCCCCCGACCGCTGGGACTCCCCCTGCCGGGCCTCCTGCAAGAGGAGAACGTGCTCCCTTTGTGGCCGGCTCCGGAGGGCACCGCAGGCAGGAGGCACCGCGCGGCGCCCTCGTGAGCCAGACCTGCTCCCTGTTGATGTTTTCTCACCGTCGCGATTTCCCTGCAGGGGGTCCGTGTCAGCCTGGCTCCCGTCGGCGGCTGAGCGCCCGGCCTCCAAAGTGCGGTCCTTTGTGGACTGAAGGGCGAAGCTGGAGGAAGCCTGCGTCCCCGGGGCCGGACCGGCGTGAAGGACCAGACCACACGGTCCGGCGGGATCCCCAGGGTGGCCGCACACCCCCGCAGGTGTGTCCACACGTCCTGGGGGGTCCCAGCGGCAGCTGCTGAAGACCCCCCACTCCTGGGAGGCAGGAGACAGGCAGGCGAGATTCTTCTGGGTGGGGGGCGGGAGAGGAGGGGAGAACGGTTAAGCCAATAAAAACCGCTTTTACACTCGCGGCTGTAAAACTTTATAGAGATTTCTCAACACAAGACATGAATAGTAACCATGCTTTCTTTTCAGCGACTGCCAAGGCCCCAGCGCCCGGGAGGCCCTCTGCAAACCGGGCGAGCCCCGGGCGCCCGGCCCC
>PISW01016053.1:0-14631 GCA_004023785.1 Mungos mungo | reverse complement strand
GGAGGGGGAGGGGGAGAGGGGAGGAGGGGGAGAGAGAGGTGCTGAAGGGGTACTTAGACAAATTCTAGCTGAGAACTTCCACAATCTGGGGAAGGAAACAGACATTGAAATCCAAGAGGCACAAGAACTCCCCTCAGACACAACTTGAATTGAACTTCTGCATGACATATCATAGTGAAACTGGCAAAATACAAGGATAAAGAGAGAATTCTGAAAGCAGCTAGGGATAAACAGGCCTTAATATACAAAGGTAGACACATAAGGGTAGTAGCAGACCTGTCTACTGAAACTTGGCAGGCTAGAAAGAAATGGCAGGAAATCTTCAATGTGATGAACAGAAAAAATATGCAACCAAGAATTCTTTATCCAGCAAGCCTGTCATTCAGAATAGAAAGAGAGAGAAAGGTTTTCCCAAATAAAAATTAAAGGAATTCATCACACCAAACCAACCCTACAAGAAATCCTAGGAGGGACTCTATGAGGGAAATGCTGCAAGGAACACAAGGTACCAGAGACACCACTACAACCATGAACCCTACAGAGAACACATTAACTCTAAACCTATATTTTTCAATAATAGCACTGAATGTAAATGGAATAAATGCCCCAATAAAAAGACATAGTGTAGCAGAATGAAAAAAAAAATCCATCTATTTTCTGTCTTCAAGAGACTCATTTTAATCTTTGACTTAAATATATGTAGATGTTGTCTGTGTTTTATAAGAAGGGTTTTCAAATGCATGTGGTACAGATATTTTTGTACTGCTTTTTCCCTTTACCTAAATGATGTTCCACTGGTCTACATATATAATCTTGTAACATATAACATATACTTTAATGGATTAGGCACCTGCAGAATCGTTCGTCTCTAATGTTGGGAATACGGTAGCTAGCAAGGTCAATACCCATGACCTCTTCAGATCACTGGGCTGCCGCTTAGGACATACAACTCCAGGGATTTAGAATGAATTTAATTAAACCCTAGCTGATGAAGTTAATACATTATCTCTCTAACCCTAAAAGCCTAGGTCTTCATGACATAATAAAAATATAGAAATTAAAAAAAAAGAGAGAGAGAGACTCATTTTAGACCTGAAGACGCCTTCAGATTGAAAGGAAGGGGATGGAGAAATATCTGTCATGAGACTGGAAGTCAAAAGAAAGCCAGAGTAGCCATACTTATATTTGACAAACTGGACTTTAAAGGCAGTAACAAGAGATGAAGAAGGGCATTATATAATAATTACAGAGTCTATCCATCAGGAAGAGCTAACAGTTATAAACATCTATGCACCAAATCCGAAGCACCAAAATACATAAAACAGTTAATCACAAACAGAAGCAATCTTATTGATAAGAATGTGCTAACTGCAGGGAATTTTAATATTCCACTTAAAGCAATGGATAGATCAACTAGACAGAAAATCACTAAAGAAACAATGGACCTGAAGGAAACATTGGAACAGATGGATCTGACAGATATTTTTAGAACTCTACATTCTGAAACTATGGAATTCACTTTCTTCTTGAGTGCAGATGGTACATTCTCCAAGACAGACCACATACTGGGTCATAAAGCGGTCCTCAATAAATATAAAAGAATTAAGATCATACCATGCACACTTTAAGATCACAATGCTATGAAACCTGAAATCAATCACAGGAAAAAGTCTGGAAAACCTCCAAAAACATGGAGGTTAAAGACCACCCTACTAAAGAACGATTGGGCCAATCAGGCAATTAGAGAAGAAATTAACAAATATATGGAAACAAATGAGAATGAAAATACAACAATCCAAACACTTTGGGATGCCACAAAGGCAGTTCTAAGAGGAAAGTATATTGCAATCCAGGCCTATTTCAAGAAACTAGAAAAAGCACAAACACAAAATCTAACAGTACACCTAAAGGAACTAGAATGGGAGCAGCAAGAGTACCCCAAACCCAGCAGAAAAAGAGAAATAATAAGGATCAGGCCAGAAATAAACAATACAGAATCCAAAACACAGTTGAACAGACCAATGAAACCAAGAGTTGGCTTTTTGAAAAAATAAACAAAATTGATAAACCTTTAGCTAGGCTTCTCAAAAAGAAAAGAGAGAACACCCAAATAGACAAAATCACAAATGAAAATGTATCTATTACAACTAATCCCTCAGAAATACAAGCAATTATCAGGGAATACTATGAAAAAATTACATGCCAACAAACTGGACTACCTGGAAGAAATGGACAAATTCCTAAACACACATGCACTACCAAAATTCAAACTGGAAGAAATAGAAAATCTAAACAGACCCATGGGATGCCTGGGTGGCTCAGTCACTTAAATGTCAGACTTCTGCTCAGGTCATAATCTCACGGTTTGTGGGTTTGAGCACCACATCAGGCTCAGTATTGACAGCTCAGAGCCTGGAGCCTGCTTCAGATTCTGTGTCTCCCTCTCTCTCTGACCCTCCCCAACTCATGCTCTGTTTCTCTCCATCTCAATAATAAATAAAAACATAAAAATAATATTAAAAAAAGAAAATCTAAACAGACCCATAACCAGTGAAGAAATAGAATCAGTTATCAAAGAGCTCCCAACGAATAAGAGCCCTGGGCCAGATGGCTTCCCCGGGGAAGTCTACCAGACATTTAAAGCAGAGTTAATACCCATTCTTCTCAAGCTATTCCAAAAAATAGAAATAGAAGAAAAATTCCAGACTCATTATATGAAGCCAGCATCACTTTGATTCTCAAACCAGACAGAGACCCAGCAAAAAAAGACCACTACAGGCCAATATCCTTGATGAATGCAGATGCAAAAATACTCAACAAGATACTAGCAAATCGAATTCAACACCATATAAAAAGAATTATCCAACATGATCAAATAGGATTCATCCCTAGGTTATAGGCCTGGTTCAATATTAGTAAATCAATCAATGTGATACATCACATTAACAAAAAAAAAAAAAGATAAAAACCACATGATCCTGTTGATAGATGCAGAAAAAGCATTTGACAAAATACACCATCCCTTGAGAAACCCTTGAGAAAGTTTGAATAGAAGGAACTTACTTAAACATCATAAAAGCCATTTATGAAAAGCCCACAGCTAATATCACCTTCAATGGAGAAAAACTGAGAGCTTTCCCCTGAGATCAGGAAAACGACAGAGATGTCCACTCTCACCATTGTTGTTTAAGATAGTGCTGGAAGTCCTAGCATCAGCAATGAGACAACAAAAGGAAATAAAAGGCATCAGAATTGGCAAAGATGAAGTCAAACTTTTATGTTTCACAGATGACATGATACTCTACATGGAAAACCCGGCAGACTCCACCAGAAGCCTACTAGAACTGATCCATGAATTCAGCAATGTGCAGAGCACAAAATGTACAGAAAGTGGTTGAATTTTTATACACCAATAATGAAGCAACAGAAAGAGAAATCAAGAAACTGATCCCTCAGGGTGCCTGGGTGGCTCAGTTGGTTAAGCATCCGGCTTCAGCTCAGGTCATGATCTCATGGTTCATAGGTTCAAGCCCCGTGTCAGGCTCTGTGCTGACAGCTAGCTCAGAGCCTAGAGCTTGTCTTCAGATTCTGTATCTCCCTCTCTCTCTGACCCTCCCCTGCTTGCACTGTCTCTCTCCGTCTCTCAAAAATAAAATAAAATAAAATAAAATAAAATAAAATAAAATAAAATAAAATAAAAGAAACTAATCCCATTCACAATTGTATCAAAAACCATAAAATACCTAGGAATAACCTAACCAAAGATGTAAAAGATCTGTATGATGAAAACTATAGAAATCTTATGAAGGAAATGGAAGAAGACACAAAGAAATGGAAGAACAGTCCATATTCATGGATCAGAAGAATAAACATTGATAAATGCCATTATTACCCAAAGCATTCTACACATTCAATGCAATCCCAATCAAAATTGCACCAGCATTCTTCTCAAAGCTAGAACAAACAATCCTGAAATTTGTGTGGAACCACAAAAGACTCCGAATAGCCAAAGTAATATTGAAGAAGAAAACCAAAATGGGAGGCATCACAATCCCAGACTTTATCCTCCACTACAAAGCTGTCATCATCAAGACAGTATGGTATTAGCACAAAAACATACACATAGACCAATGGAATAGAATAGAGAACCCATAATTAGACCCGCAAATTTATGGCCAATTAATCTTTGACAAAGCAGAAAAGAGTATCCAATGGAAAAAAGACATCCTCTTTAACAGATGGTGTTGGGAGAACTGGACAACAACATGGAAAAGAATGAAACTAGACCATTTTCTTACACCATACACAAAAATAAACTCAAAATGAAGGAAGGACCTGAATGTGAGACAAGAAACCATCAAACCCCAAGAAGAAAAGGCAGGAAACAACCTCCTTGCCCTCAGCCACAGCAATTTCCTACTCGACACATCCCCAAAGGCAAGGGAAATGAAAGCAAAAATGAACTATTGGGACCTCATCAAGATTAAAAGCTTCTGCAGTGCAAAGGAAACAATCAAGAAAACTAATAGGCAACCAACAGAATGGGAAAAGATAGTTGTAAATGACATATCAGATAATGGACTAGTATCCAAAATCTATAAGGAACTCACCAAACTCCCCCCCTAAGAACAAATAATCCAGTGAAGAAATGGGCATAAGGCATGAACAGACACTTCTCCAAAGAGGACATCCAGATGGCCAACAGACACATGAAATGATGCTCAGTGTCACTCATCATTAGGCAAATACAAATCAAAACCATACTGAGATAACACCTCATGCCAGTCAGAGTAGCTAAAATGAACAAATCAGGAGACTATACATGCTGGCGAGGATGTGGAGAAACAGGCACCCTCCTCCACTGTTGGTGGGAATGTAAACTGATACATCCTCTCTGGAAAACAGCATGGAGGTTCCTCAAATAATTGACAATAGGACTCCCCTATGACCCAAAAATAGCACTTCTATGGATTTACCCAAGGGATACAGAAGTGTTGGTGCATGGGGCACATGTACCCCAATGTTCATAGCAGCACTTTCAACAATAGCCAAATCATGGAAAGAGCCTACATGTCCATCAACTGATCAATGGATCAGGAAGATGTGGTTTATATATACAATGGAATACTACATGGCAATGAGAAAGAATGAAATCTGGCCATTTGTAGCAAAGTGGATGGACCTCGAGGGTGTCATGCTAAGTGGAATCAATCAGGCAGAGAAGGACAGATACCATATGTTTTCACTCATAAGTGTAACAGAAAAAACATTAAAAAGACCATAGGGGAGGAGAAGGGGGGAAATAGTTGAGGAGAGGAAGGAAGGCAAACCATGAGAGACTCTTGAATACTGAGAAAAAACTGAGGGCTGATGTGGGGGGAGGGGGAGAGGGGTAATGGGCATGGAGGAGGGCACTTGTTGGGATGAGCACTGGATGTTATATGGAAACCAACGTCAAAATAAACTATAAAAGAAAAAAAGTAAAGTTGAAACATAGACAAATAAAGAAGGCAAGTAGAAAAACATATATTTATGTCTTAAGACACATAGTCTTAAGTATTTCTGAATTTCTATATTTTGGGCTCATGGGGGGGGGAGCATTTAAAGGATGAATTCTGTTGCTTCTCTTTCTTAGAAAATTCAACGTTGGACAAAATTCATCACATTAATGATGAAGACAACATATTCCATCTGAGGCAACAGTGAAAGTCAGTGAGAAAACTTATAAGGAAAACAAAACTATTTGTAGTACTATGGTAAAAATTCAACAGGGTATTGCAGCTACTTATAGGAAAGAAAATTAAATTCTATCCTCCTTTGACCAAATCTGTAACCGACTTTTTAAAAACCATAGGAATTTAACATTCTATCTCCCAAATGACAATTGTATTTTATCCATTAGAATGTGAAATCCAAAAAGGCAGAGAATTTTATGTTTTATTTACCATTGTCTTTCTAGTGTGTCTAAACCAAAAGGTCTGGTCCGGGCATCTATATCAAATTGTCTAAGTCTGCTGCCCGGTCCGGAGTACGGCGCACCTAGTCCCTAACCCACGGCCCCGGAGTGGCTGCCTGTGGCAGCACGGGACTCACCAGGCCCTGGCGCGCCTATGCCGGCTCCGGGCATGCCTCCACCACGGGTCCTTCACCTGAGGAAGGGACAAAGAAAGACGCAGCAAGCAAGGACACACTCACTGTTTTGTTCAGTCAAAGAGAGAGAGAGTTTATTAGAAAAAGCCGTCAATATATAGTCTTTCAGGGCGGGGATATCCAAATAGCTGACCTACGTCAGTACCAGGTGAATAGAGTCGAAAATACATAATCAATGAAGTGCCCCGACATTGCCTTAGCGATATGGGGGGCGGGGGAGCAGCACTAAATACGGTTTTGATCTTTTGTGTGCCCCTGCCCTTCTGCATCTGTCTCCGCGGGACAGGCGCCAGCTGGCAAACACCGGCCTCCAGAAGAAATCTTGTTTACTGGTTTGCTCTCCGGAGAGAGAAAATCCTAGCCTGAGGCAAACAGAAGGCTTGGCCCCCCGATACTAGCGCACAGAACATAGTAAATACTCAGTAAATATTGTGAACCAATGAATGAATTTAGGGATTATGAGAGAAACTGCACTATATTTGCTTATCTATACAGTCTTATACCCATTTCAGTGTTTCAACAAGGGCTCCAGCTGTCCCTGGGACTTCATCATCATCTTCCTCTTCCTTCCACTCAATCTATCATGGAGGGTTTGGGTTTCCTGAAAACTAGAGAGGAGCTCAATGATTCGAAGTATTCCATATAGTTCTGCACTGACTAAAGAATCCTGTGGAAAACTGGCTTTCCTTTGACTAAAGGATGAGAGTGAAGCCACAACATTCCTGGGACTTCAGAATGCATGGAATCAGGGGCTGCGGACAGTCACAGAAGGACACAATTCCCCTTCCGGCTTCTGCTCTGATCACACACAGCAGAATGAAAGGAATGTTGCTCCCCTTTAGGACCTGAATTATTACTTCAGTTGACTTCCACCCTCTTTCTTAAAGCCCTGCTCTCATAAGCCTGCTCACGGTTAACACCCTCACTGAAATGCTTCCATTGACAAGGGTGCCATTGTGGCACTTCCCATAAAAGGGTAACCATGGCTGCTTCTGGACTTGAATCCTTGTAGCTTGTTCAGTCACTTTTGTCCAAGAAGAAAGGGCACAGTCAAGGTGTTGATTCTGCCAAATTCAGTCAAACATCTTGAAATGTTTTCCAACATTTGGAATTTGACAAGATTCCCAAACACATTTGGCACTGGTCCCCTTTCCCCTTAATTGCACTAGTCCCCTTTCCCCCCTTAAAATGTAATCCATCTACTTCAGAGTCATTTTCCCAAAACTCATGCAAATTCTTCTCACTAAGTCTATTTGATGCCTTTGTCTTCGTGGGCCTAACACCTTCCTTCTCTCATTTTATTTCTTGGAACTAGGAAGCAGACGCAGCCAAGAGTAACAGGACTCAGTTTCAAACACAAGACACAATGTGTAAAATCAGGTGCTAGGGGTGGAAGGTCGAGAGTTTCACTCCCAAAATTACAGCTGTGACACATCTGAGGGGGGAATAAAAGGACTCTCTAGAACAAGTGAGTCCTTGGAAGGGCAGAGAACACAACTAACTAAGGATAGATTCCTCTCCACCCCATATCCAGCAGCAACTGGGGGCCAACGCCTAAAAAGGTTCCATGGTGAGAAAGCCAGAGGCAGAGATTTCATTAAATCCTGCCATTTGGTGGTATTCGTATTGTAAAACACTGGACTTGGAACACAAGAAGACCAACAAGATCCATCTAAGACCTTTTAATAGGACTCTGAATCTCAAAGTAAGATAAATATGGGTCAGAGTCCTAACTTATAACTAATACAGTACATACCAATTTTGTGATGTTGGGCAAATTCCCCAATACCTATGAACTTATTAAATAAAGACTTTCCTGGCATAATTATTTTAAAACTTAGGAAAGACTATAAAGCTTAGCCCGGGGCGTGGCATCTGGAAAGTAATTAATGATAGCTATTTGTTTTGTTATTGAGATTTTTTTATAATAGCCTTATTGGTATATAATTCACATACCATACAATTTATGCATTTAAAGTGTACACTTCAAAGATTCGTAATATATTTACAGAGCTATGCAACCATCATTGCCATCAAATTTGGAACATTTTCTCACCACAAAAATAAATTCCATATCCATTAAGTCATTCCCCATTTTCCCCAATCCTAGGCAACCACTAAATTCTTCTTTTCTCTATGCAGTTTCCTTTTCTGGACGTTTCATATTAATGGAATGATATATGATCCATTATGACTAACTTCTATCGCTTAACATAATGTTTTCAAGGTTTACCCATGTTTTAACACATATAAGCTCATTTCTTTTTATTGTTGGATATTATTTCATTTGTGGATATACCACATTTTATGTATTCATTTATCAGTTATCAAAACTTTAGATTGTTTCCATTATTTGGCTATTATAAATAATGCTATGAACATTCATGCACAAGTTTATGTGTAGACCTATATTTTCATACTGCTTGGGTAGATCTTAAGGCAATATTAACTCTATGTTTTATCTTTTAAGAAGCTGCAGAAATTTTCCAAAGTAGCTGCACCATTTTAAAGTCCACTCAGTAGCATACAAAGACTCCAACGTCTCTCCATCCTTACCAACACTTGTTATTGTCTTCTTCACATTAGCCGTTCTAGTAGGTATGAAGTAGTACCTCACCACGGTTTCAATTTGCATTTTCCTGACAGCTAATGATGTTGAGTTTCTTTTATGTGCTTATCAGCCATTTGTATGTCTTCTTTGAGTGATAGCCTATTCAGACACTTTCACTTCTTTTTCTTTTTCTTTTTTTTTCTTAAGGAGAAAATGAGCAGGATAGGTGTGGAGAGAGAGGGAGAGAATCTTATGCAGGCTCCATGTCCAGCATGAGATCATTACCTGAGGTGAAATCAAGAGTCGACACCTATCCAACCGAGCCACCTAGGCACCCCAGATCCTTTTCTATTTTTTAATTGGATTTTGTCTCTTTACTATTGAGCTCTAGATATTTTTTATATATTTTATGTAAACAAGCCCCTTATTAGATCTATGGTTCGCAAAGACATTCTCTCTTCTGTGGGTTGTCTTTTCACTTTTTTTGATCATATTCTTTGAAGTAGAACATTTATTAATTTGATGAAGTCTACTTGATGTATTTTTTTGTTGTTGCTTATGCTTTTGATGCCAAATTCAACAACCTGAAGGTTTCCCTATATATTTCTTCTAAGCATTTTTTAGTTCTAGCTCTTACATTTAAGTCTTTGATCCATTTTTTGTATATGGTGTGAGGCAGGAATCCAACTTCATTCTTCGCATGTGGATATCAATTGTCCCAGCACCATTTGTTGAAAAGTTTATACTTCCCCCAATGAATTTTTTGCTACCCTCTAAGTGAGAAGTTTTATTTCTAACTCTCTATCCTTATCCACTGATCTACATGTTTATTCACATGCCAGTACCACACTATCTTAATTAATGTCAACTTATAGTTAAGTTTGAAATCAGAAATTTATGAATCTTCCAACTTTTTTCTCCTTTTGCAAGATTGATTTTCTAGAAACAAGATCATGTCACCAGCAAAAAGATAGTTTTACATCTTCCTTTCCAATCTGGATGCCTTTTTTTTTTTCTTTTTCTTACCTAACTGCCCTGACCAGAACCTCCAGTACAATTTCTGAATAGAAGTGGCCAGAGCAGATGCCTTGTGTTGCCACTGATCCTAGAGGAAAAGCCATTAGCCTTTCACTGTTAAGAATGATGTCCGCTGTGGGTTGTTCATGGATGCTCTCGATCAGGCTGAGAAGTTCCCTTCTATCCCTAGTTTGTGAGTGTTTTTATCACAAAAGGGTGTTATTGCTATTATACAAAAATGCCAGTTCTCATTTTTCCCCTTTCTCCTCTCTTCTTTCCCTTTTTGATTTCTTCCCTGAGCCTGGTAGGACACCAGGATGACATCAGGGAAGCGGAAACCAGGGGCTGCTGTGCACGCGTTCCCTGCAGGTCTCCGGGAGCAAGCATCTGCCGCCTCCTCCCGCCTGGCCGCTCTCCTGACCTCGTGGAGCCCTCGTTGTTCTGGCACAAGTTGCATCCCTTCACCTCCATCTGCTTTGCTGGCCTAACATCTCCTGGAGCTGGGTCCCTGGCTTCCTGTCACTCTTCTTCAGGGTTCAGATCCCTTTTCTACCTCTTTCCAGGTGTCCCAGACTACTTTGGCAGCCACTGGTGTTTGGAAAGCTAAAGGCTGTTTTCCATGCAGTAGAATTTCCTTTTTACTCATGTGCCAGTTTGATTCCACAAATATTTCATGAGAAGATTTTAATGCCAAGCATTGTGCTTGTTTGATCCTGATAATATTCATGTTGTTTTTATTTTTGTCCCATTTTACAAAACAGAAAAGAAAGGTTCCATGTGGTGGATTTGTCTGAGGTTACCTACATAGTAAGTGGCAGAGCCAGAATTTGATACAGTTCTGTCTGTTTGGAGCAAAAGAGAGGAAATGCATATAATTGTAATTTCTAGGATAGAACTCAGGTATTAGTTACCATACTGGAAAAGCTAGGAAAAGTAGAAAATGGTATGTCGTATTTCAAATACAAGTCTTCTGTTGCTCTGGCCATGCAAACTTGTCCAGCTCTATCTTCCAAAAACACATGTCCCACCCCCACCCCCATCAAGACATGCTGAACCACACTGTGCTATCTCTGTTGCTGTACTTTTACATGTGCTGTTATCTCTGCCTCAAAAACATGCTCTTCTTCGACTGCCAACTTCCAGATGTTTGACTAATTTCTATTCCTATGTTAATATTTTTTTAGAGTTTGTTTATTAATTTTGAGAGAGAGAAAGAGCAAGCAAGTAAGTTGGGGAAGGACAGAGAAAGGAGAGACAGAATCCCAAGCAGAATAACATTCAAACTCGCAAACCATGAGATCATGACCTGAGCTGAACACAAGAGTTAGACACTTAACCAATGGAGCCATCCAAGTATCCCTCCTATTCCTACTTTTAGACCCAAAACAAGAATCATGTTCCCTGAGAAGTCCTTCAGATCCACCCTAGGCTGTGCTCTATTATATCCCATACATACCTATGCCATGGTACTCACTACATTTATTTCTCCTCCCTTTCCCCCACAACAAGTTACCAACAAATTATAACTAATGTATCAGGGGTGGGGGAGGCTACAGATAGTGCTCTCTGTCTCCCAAGAAAGTTCCTGGCCCTGTGTTTTCTTAAATAACTAACTGAATCCTTAAGATGAGCTCTTACAAACAGATGCATTTCTGGTAGGAGATTTAAACCACCTCTCCACCCAAATAAATTACAGTTGGAACTTTTTGTTCCCTTCCATTACGGGGAATCTGAATCTTAAACCAAGGGGCTCAGACCTATGAAACTCAAAACAGTAACACCAACTTTCCACCCTGTAAAACACAACTCACAGACACAAGGTCACCATGAGGCAAACCTGAGGTAAGAGAATAATCCAAAAGAAGAAACAAAGTGTCTTATTTTAAATACAGAGCAAGAGCACCCTCATGTTCCTAAGCATTTCTCAACACCTAGGGACCCACTGTCTGGCCAAAGACTGTTTTTAAATTAAAAAGTACAAACCATCCGTTTCTTCAGCTGCTAAATAAAATGATAATTTTATTGTGACTCAATGCCAGCTCACTCAAAAGAAGCCAGCTACAAGGTTTTTGGGGGGCTCTCTGCAGCAATTTTAGGAGCAACGCTTGAAGGCAGCCACCTTTTGCTTTCTCCTCTAAGAGAAAGTTTGTGAGGTCAGGCCCATGAGGACAATGCCTTACAGCTCCCAAAAGGCTCTTGGTCTTAATCCTTACCAATTTCCCCCCAAGCACTGACACATAATGGGCTGAATGCACACATGTTATTTACATTTAGGCATGAATGTTGAACCACTAGGTTTTTTTTTTCTTTCTGGGATTTCTGTTTGTCAACAAACTGTGGTTTTAAGATATATTACCCCTGGTCATTTATCTAACAGACCATACTGCGATCTGTAAGCTCCATCCTTCTTGCAGCTTTCACATTCTATTAAAATGGGATCTTTTACCAGGAAATTCACTCAGACAGGGGAGTTCATTTGAGGATGAAACTATAAAGTGGACAATTACCTCTCAGCCATTGGTTGCATATGATCTTTACCCCAAGCTTTGGAAATAAAGACAACGTATAGCAAATGTTTTGCTCCAAAGCTAATGTTTTAGAAAGAATAGCAGCATGTTGGGAATAAATTACATGGTCTTTAGTGCATTTTAGTGTTATTGCCTGTTAACACGCAGTGTGGTGTGCCAACTCATGAGAGAACGCCAGTCTTCTAAGGAATCGATTTCTGAATTGTTGAGTTTATGGCGTCCGTGTTATATCGCTGAACAGACTGAAAGTACAGGAGACCATGTCTGTGGAATCTGACCTAGGGGAAGCTATGAATCATAGGCTGTCCCTCCATTCTGATAATGTCCAGACCATTAGCACATTCTGGGTAATGACATTTGAGGCTTTTCATCTAGAACTATCCAGTTTCTTTCTTCATAGGCTAAACTGATCCTACACCAGGTAATTTAACTAATAGAAGTAATAATTTAACCTAACTCAAAGCCCTACTAGGTCCTTTTCCAGGCTCTGTGGTAGAACAGTATGCTGCTTATAAAGATCCCTCATTCCATTTCAATGGCAGGTCCAGATAGGCAAATCCATAAGGCAAAAAGTAGATTCATGGTTTCCTAGAGCTGGGAGGATAGGGGATTGGGCAACGCTGGCCAAAATGATAGGAGGTTTCTTTTCAGGGTACTGAAAATGTTCTACAGTTGATTGTGGCAAGAGTTGCCCAACTCTGGGGAATATACTAAGAACACTTGAACTGTACACTTTAAATGGGCAAATTGTATGATATGTGAATGATACCTCAATAAAGGCATTTTTAAAACTTGCCCTCACCAAAAAAAAGGGAAGATGCTAACAAATTCATGTGGAAAATACAAAAAGAATAGACAGGTCCCAGAGAATGCCAAGGAAGATCCAAAACCGCTTAATACTCTCCCAGGTTGGGAGGATTTTCTCTTTCCAGAGACTGGCACAATCTCTCTCGGTGCATGTTTAGGTCCAGCAGGTAGGAGCAAAGGCTTTACAGGAGAAGGAGAGAGCCTCTGATAACTGAACAGAAATGAACCCCATGGGAACACAGCAACAGGTGCTGTGGAACCAGGAACACCAGGTCTGGGCTTCCTGACAAGTCCCTATAGGAGTAGGTACCTACCTCCTTCACTGCCGGTCACGAGCAAAGTATTTTATTTAAATGGGAAAGGAGGGAAGGTGATTTTACATCAGGCTGAGAGGTAACTCCTGTTACTGAGGCCTCTCCATTCTGCACACTTCACCCGAAGAGCACTATCCCCAGCCCCATTCAGCCTCCCATGCTCCTGGGGCAAAGGGCTGGGCATCAGGGCTGAGCACAAAGTAGATCAACCAGAGCCAGCTCTGTGGCAACTGTACAGTACTGCTCCAAGCCCAGATGACACACACAGACTTCTTTTTCAGGGCATAGAAACTCTTCAGATAGAAGAAGAAATTATATTTTATGCTTATATGGTTTATCTCTTATTGGGGTAAGCTGATTTTAGTTTAAAAGATCTATCCCCACCTCCACCTTCATTGAAGTGGCAGGCCCCCTCTGCTACCATTTTTGTTCATTTGTTTATTCACCTGATTTCCAGTATGTACTCAAAGGCAAAATGATCAGGTATATTTAATACACATAATCCAAGTACTTCTAAATGTGACACTTTCTAAACTTTTAAGCTAACTTAAGTATTTTAAATGACAAAATGCTTCCATAGGTCACATTAACTGTCAGGCCATGATTTCTCTCTCTTTCTCTCTCTCTCAAACATAGACATCTAAAAAAATGAAAATACTTGAAATGAGAAAAAAAGAATACTATATATGACTAACATACTACAAAGGCAAAGAATCCTAGCATTTAAGTGCTCAAATCCTAGCATTAAGTGCTTTTGAAGTAACCTGGCTATCTCTCTCATTCCATGGAAATAAACAGATCCAGGGTTTCATCATCCATGCAAGCACACATGAATGATCCCTAACAAAGGCCTATGGGGTGCTCCCCGTCCTATGTGCTGGGAATTCAAAGATGGAAGAGTTGCTTTTCTCTGGCTACATGATGCTTACCATCTAGTAGTAAGCTCTTTAAGATATTTTGAGAAATGACACGATACCATGGAAACATCCAAAATAAAAGACACAGTATTAAAACTTGTTCTGAAAGGAAGTACAGGGCTTTTGCAGATTCCAGGGGGGAAGATATTGCAGACAGAGCAATCAGGACACACAGACAATAGCACAAACATACTAAGTCAAGACAGGAATTGACAACAAAGCATTTACAACACAGCAGCAACCTCTGACCAGCTGCTCAGGATATATGAACGGCACTGCCTTAACATCAATCCCACACCTGAACAAAAAGGAAACTTGAAGGGATGGATGAATTCATATCTTCTGAT
>PISW01016052.1:0-14640 GCA_004023785.1 Mungos mungo | reverse complement strand
GGGGACACAACACCTGCTAAATGGAGCTCTGTGTCCAGCCGGTCAGGCTGGCTGGAGGGGAAAGACGTGTCTCAGAACTCCCTCGGGAGCGGGGGGGGGGGCAGGGATCCGTGAACGGGGGCGACGCAGGCACCAGGCCTCTGCCTCCTTACCTGCCGCCAGGTCTGCCCGCAGTCCGACGTGATGTACATTTCCTCTTTATACTCCACCAGCTGTGAGCCCAGGTTACCTGGTGCAGAGCAGGGGCGAGTTTGCCCTGAGGGTCAGCCAGCCTCACCAAGGTCTGCGCCCGGGGTCTGCGTCTCCCACACTCAAAGCCACCCCCACGTGGGTCCCTCTCCGCGCTCTCCCTACACTGAGCGGCCTGTGGAACCACTGCGCTTGGGCCCTGGGGCCCTGTCTGTGCGGTACAGGGTTCGCTCTGCCCAAAGCCGGCCAGGCCAGCCTCGGAGCTCCGGCAGGGCCCGGGGGCAGGTGGAGCCCAGGCGCTGGAGGGGTCCGGGGGATGAGTGTGCAAGGATAGGTGTGGGCCGCTGACCAGGGACTGGTGATGGGTGGACAGATGGATGGATCAGTCAGTTGATTGATCAGTGATGGACAGATGGATGATGATGGATGGACGGATGGATGGATCAGTCAGTTGATTGATCAATGATGGACAGATGGATGATGATGGAGGGACGGATGGATGGATGGACGGACGGATGCACTGGTGCTAACAGGACGTGCTCTGCGTGGGCCAGCATGGGGTCAGGGTGGCCCCTGACCAGCTTTAAGCTGGGGCAAGGACACAGCTGGGTTTGCATTTGGAGACAGCCACTGGGGGCTGGTCGCAGGGGGGTCAGAAGTCCAGGCAGCATGGGGCAGAACAGATGAGATGCAGGGTAGGCACGGAGTAGGTGCTCATTAAATATCTGGATGGTGTGAGGGGGCCATCAAACCAACTGGACAGCCAGGAGGTCCTTCTTGGCCGTGGTTCACTTGAGCCCAATACCAGGCTGGCTGATGGGTCACTGTCCTCACCACTCTGTAGGCTCAGATTTAATCTTAGGGTGGTGCCAGAGGGGGAGGATGCCCGCTCAGTATCCATGCCAACTCCAGCTTACAGATGAGGAAACTGAGCCCAGATGGGCTCCTGCGGAGGGACCAGTGTCCATCTCACAGAGCCCAGGTGCCAGGAAGGTCACGGTGGCCTCTGGGCTGAGCCCAGCCTGCCCTAAACTGTCCCCCGGGGAAGGGCCAGAATGACCAGGTTTTCCAACAAGCTGGATTTGGCAGGGACCGCGGTGAGAGTCCCCAGGATGACGGGGCCTGAGATGACACTGAAGGCTTCTGGACTCCTGCCTGGAGCCCGGAGGCCCTGCCCTGGGAGCTCATACGTCACTTTCCATCTGCAGCATGACTTACACGACCCTCTCAGGACTGTCTTATCCAGAGTCAAGTTCAGATGCCGGTGGAAAATTCCAAAGGGAATGGATTGTCCTCAAACAGACGCATGAAAGTGAGTCCCAGCCAGAGTGGTGAGGGGGTGTGTGCTTGCCATCCTTCCGGAGGTCCAACCAAGCACTGCATGCATGCACCCATCCATCCACCTGTCATCCATCCGTCCACCTGTCATCCATCCATCCATCTGCCATCCATCCATCTGTCCACCATCCATCCATCTATCTATCATTGATCAATCAACTGATCCATCCACCCACCCATCCATCACTCATCCATCTGCCCATCTATCCATCATTGATCAATAATTGATTGATCCATCCATCCATCTGTCCATCCATCTGTCCATCCATCCATAATTGATCAATAAGTCGATTGATCCATCCATCATCTGTCCATCTGCCCATCATCCATCCATCCATTCATCCATCGATCCATCCATTCATCCATCATCCATCCATCTATCCTTCATCCATCCATCCATCCTTCTGTCCAAATATCCATCTATCTATCCTTCTGTCCAAATATCCAAACATCCACCTACCTATCCATCCATCCATCCATCCATCCTTTTGTCCAAATATCCATTCACCACTTATCCATCCATCTATCTTCCATCTACCATCCATCCGTCCATCCACCATCCAACATCTACTCATCCTTCCATCCGTCCATCCTTCTGGACAAATATCCAAACATCCATATACCTACCCATCCATCCACCCCCCATCCATCCACCATCTATCCACCATCTATCCATCCATCTATCCATCATCCGTCCATCTGCCCATCATCCATCCACCATCCCCTCCATCCTCACATTTCTCTTCTTCACCAGTTCCACTCACTCATCCATCCCGGCACTGAGTCACCAGCACTGCTGGGCACCTGCTGTCCGTCGATCCCTGTGCAGAGCGGAGGGCGGTCTGAGATGGATGAACCATGGCCCCTGCTCCCAGAGCGCTCTCAGCCCAGCAGGGGAAGAGCATGCGATGCAGCTGCAAGCAGAGCCCAGGGCATCGTGGGTGCAGACGGGGGACGGCAGGTGGAGGCGGGAAGGAAGGCCATCGGGAGGAGGCTCCTGCCGGGAGTGGCCTCCAAGCCGGGCCCGGAGAGACAGAGGTGCTCCGGCCGAGGGAGAAGGAGAGGCCGAGCAGGTGGAGGGAACGCCCGGACGGCGGCTGGGGGTGGAAGGCGCACGATGAGGGAGGGGCAGCTGCCGAACTGGGGTCCTCCCCTGCCTGGCTGAGAAGCGGCCGCTGAATGAATGAACCGAGTGAGCTGAATGAATGAATGATGCATGGAATGACGGGGGAGGGGAAGGCAGGGCGTCCTTGATCTCCGCTGCGTTCTGGACCCCGAATGCGGCGTCGTCAGCACCGCTCAGCGGGCGGGTCCCGGTCTGTAATTTCAGCCGTGCAGACAGACGGCTGTCTTTCAAGGGGCGCGCTCTGTCTTCTTTGCTCCATCTGCCAGAGCTGTCAGGCTGCTGGCACCTAACAGGCACCAGGGACAGATGAGGGCCCTTCACTGACTGTGTCCCCAGGCTGTCGGCGCAGAAAGGCCTGCAGAAACCCGGAGGCGGGGCTTCATTTGACAGATGGGGACACTGAGAGGTCCAGGGATGTGACTGAGAGAGGCAGGGAGGTCGGGAGGGGTGGGGGGGGGGAGGCTGCTTGGGCACTCCCTCCTTGGGCGTGGCCGGTAGGCGTCCCGGTGATAAACCTCACATCCTCACCACTTTCCTGGGCTGCCAGGAGGCTCACTCTGGGTGTCTGAGGCCTTGTCTATTTTGGTCAAGAATTTGGGGATTCAGCCAATCAGGACAGTGCCTTCGAGGGGCTGGGAGGCAGGAGCGCCTGGGGGATTTCCGTCCCTAAGGAGCCTGGCTCGGCTTCCTCCGTGACACCCGGCACGGTGGGCCAGGTCACCCCCAGCCCGAGCTGCCGGGGGGCGGGGGCCTCTCAGGCGGGAGCAGTGATGTGCTCGGCGCCCGGACGGAGGAAAGCCTGCCCAGGGCAACTGCTAACAGGAAGAACATTCTCTCGCTTTCTCTCCCTTCCCGTCAGCGGTACCCAGGGCTCCTACCCCCAGCGGGGCAGGCAGGGCTGTCCCAGCGCTGGGTGCCGGAGGGCCCGTAACCCTGCACATTACAAGGGAAATATGATGCCAGCCGCTACCGGGCAAATACACTTTCGAAGCACGTGCTTTGCATTTTGAGAGAACTCAGATAAACCTCACTCCAGGCTGTGTCCCAGCAGCGCACTTGAGCACACGCCCGAAGGAGGCTCTGGCTTACGGGTGTAGACAGGCACCTGCCCAACTTACGCTTTGAGTTTTTTCCTCACGTGAGTTGCATGTGTCTCTCTCCCCGCATCAACCAGAACCTTCTTCAGGGATCAATACACATCAGCCATAACACAAATCATCCTCCTGTCCATCCGTCCACGTGTCCGTCCGTCCTCCTGTTGACCCACTCACCACTCTGTGGTCTGTCCTCTCTGGCCATCTAACTGTCCACTCTTCCCTCCACCCGCCTGTCCACTCGCGCATCCTCCACTGCTCACCCGCCCCATCCTGTCATTGGCCATCCATCCGTCCATCCGTCCGTCACCCATCCATCCATCCATCTTCCCACACAGCAGCAGGCAGCTCGGACCCACTGGGGGCCACGTGTTCACCCCTCAGGCTGGGCCAAGACTGCTGAGCGTCCTGAAGACACGGCCCCCCCCCCCCGGCAGACACACCAAGGACCCAGGCCCATGGTCTTCAGTTCTGCCCTTGAGAAGCAAGCGGCCCTCAGGCAGCGGCGGCACCTCCTACCTGCGCCCATGATGAGGCCCGGGGCGGTGTCTTTCGTGTGCACGGTGCCCGACACGTAGGGGTTGTCCGCCCATCGCAGATGCAGGTGGAGGTGGCAGTCCGGCTGCAAGGGGGGGAAGGGAGCCAAGGTCAGCACTGGGGTGGGAGGAGTGTCCCCAGGAGGGTAGGACGGAGGCTTTTCGGGTGGAAGGCAGGGCCACGGGCACCTCGGAGGAGGGATGGAGGGCGGGAAGGAGGCTCTGAGGCTGAGCGCGGGGTGGTGGCCAGCAGGCCTGGGCTGACCCGGCATGTGGATGAGCCGGCTGGACTCCTCCAGGGGAGGGTTCTCCCAGCACGAGAGAGCACTCCCGACATGCAGTGGGCATTCCCGTGCAATGCCAGGTCACAGAATGTGACCCCTGGAGCCTGCACAGCCCATTGCCACATCCATCTGTTTATCCATCCATCCACCATCCATCCATCTTTCCATCCATCTATCCACTATCCATCTATCCATCTGTCCATCCATCCATCATCCATCCATCATTCCATCCATCTATCCACCATCCACCCCACCCACATCCATCCATCCATCATCCATCCAACCATCCATCTTTCCATCCATCTATCCATCTGTCCATCCATCCATCCATCCACCACCCACCCCACCCCAATCCATCCATCCATCCATCCATCCATCTGTCCATTCATCTATCCATCCATCCAGCATCCATCTGGCCATCCATCCATCCATCCACCATCCATCCATCTTTCCATCCATCTATCCACCATCCACCCCACCCACATCCATCCATCCATCATCCATCCAACCATCCATCTTTCCATCCATCCATCCATCTATCCACCCATCCATCCCCACCCACATCCATCTGTCCATCAATCCACTCATCCATCTATCCTTCCATCCAACCATCCATCCATCCACCCAAATCCATCTATCCACCATCCACCATCCATCTGTCTATCCATCTATCCATCCACCATCCATCCATCTATCCATCCATCCATCCATCTGCCATCCTTCTATCCATCCATTCACCCATCCATTCAGAACCACGGTAGCCCAGGCACCAGGGGACAGCTGTAAGATACCCCCTCAGCCTATGCCTTCTGTGAAGAGCCCACTGGTGAGCATCAGTGGGCACCCTGAGGGTGGCCCAGGGGGGTGCCCTGGCTGGAGGGTAAACCCGTTGTAATAATAATTTTGTTGCAACTTCCATCAGCTGACAGCACCAAGCTCAGCATTCGGTGTGGGTCACTGATGCTCTCGACATCACACTTCCATCCCCATTTCACCAGTGGGGAAACTGAGAGAGAGCATTCAAGCAACCCACCCAAAAGCAGTGGTGGAGCTGGGGCCACAAGCCAGGCTGCGTGGATCCAGGGTCCACATTCTGGGCCTGCGTTATCTCCTGGGCGGGGGGAGGGACACACTTCCCCGGCCAGACGGGGCCAGGAGCCTCCTGGAGGAGGAGCAGGAGCAGACCCCCCCTCCCCGTCTCCCCCTGGCTGCCTGCACCCCAGCTCGCCCCTGGCGGGGACTGGGGCTCCAGGGAGAACAGACGCACTGAGGAGGATGTGATCTGTGAGCTGTGGCCTCCCCGAGTCTCCCCAGGCCTCAGAGGCTCAAGGCCGCACTCCTGCCGCAGCCCCCCTGGCACCCACGACAGAGCAGAGCGCCTCGGACAAGGTCCCAGGTCTCCGCGCAGCACCCTCGGGGGCTCCAGAGCCAGGCACCAGGGGCCGCCCCCCAGAGGGCTCTGACACCTGTTCCTCTGTCATCCCTCCCGAAGTCTGAGACGTGAGGGGGTCTGGGGTCTGGCTGGCCAAGCCCGCCTTGATAACATAGGAGACGGAGGAGGGTCACCAGAGACCCCGCCACACACCAGACCTCAAGCGGGCTCTTGGGTTAACAACTCTGGGGCCAAACTTCCTGGGGTCCCCCGTTTGGCCATGCCACAGGCTGGGATATGCAGGACCGTAGGAGGGGCTGGGCTTTGAGTCCTTGTAGCCCCTGAAGGCCGCGGGACTCTGGAAAAAGTGCTCAGCATCTGAGTCTCCGTCTCTACTTCACAGGATAACTGGATTAGCTCAGCACAGGTTTTGGAGAGAAAGTTGGGGTCCAGACCTCCCCCTGGACAAGGTTTTGCTTAACTGTTTGCTTCTAAGAAAAGTAATAATTGCTTTGGCCTGCTTCTTTATTTCCTGGAACAATCGGCAGTTCAGAAATACCGTGGAGCTGAGCGCCCAGAGAGCCAGAATCTAACTTGGGCGACGACACTAATTTTACAGGCCCCTCTGGGCTTGGGTTTCCTCCCTGCGACGCAGGGGTGCGGGGGGAGAAGCAGGTCCCTGTGGACCCCGCTGTCGGACTCCATGACCCGCCCCCCGGCCTCTATCTGCCAGAAGCTCCTTTCCGTACTTGTATGTGTCAGGGCGCTGTCTTGGGCCCGAGGTCCGAGCACACCCTAGATCAGGCTGAGTTAAAAGTAAAATGGTCTAGTAGATTGGACATCGGCCCAGGGTCAGGCGGCCCCAGGTGGCCGCCCAGGGCCCGGTGCCGTTGGGACCAGGTTTGCTGGTCTGTGCTGGGCCCTCAAAGCTGTGTGAGCTGGGCCGCAGGCGGTGTGATCGTTGGTGGGAGAGGCCCAGGCCAGGGGGTCTGTGGAGACAGGAGGGAGGCCCGCGGCGGCCAGGGGCTGGGCGTGGGCTGGGGGGAGGGGTGGGGGACGGGGTCCCCTCTGGGGTGACGGCAGCGCTCTAGAACGGGCCGTGGTGACGGCGAGAGTGCAGAACACCACTGACCCGCGTACTTAGAGTGGGCGAACCCTATGGTATGTGAGTTATTTGTCCACAAGCCGTGAAAACCAAAAAAGGAGACGGTGGTGAGCTGAGTGCAGGTCCCCCCGCCCCCCGCCCTACGGAAGTCCGCTCTGGGAGCCGGTCTGGTGCTGGAGGCCCTCCCGGAGGAGACCGGGGCCGCGCAGAAGGTGGGCGCCGAGGCACCGAGGCAGCGGGCGGGGAGCCCCGTGCCGGGCCAGGAGCCCTGGGATCAGTCAGCGTGGTCTCCTGACTTCCTACGACGAAGAGCAGCCTGGCGAGTCTCTGTGGGGAGACCCTTCAGTTCCCTCCCCCTCCCCACCTGGTGGCCGACACTCCAGGCAGGGGGACGCCCGTGGCCTGCGGCTCCCAGGGCCGGAAGGGAGCTCTAAGTCAGAAGGAGGAGCCTCCGTCACTCAGCGTCAGGGACACACAGACCAGAACCACCGTGAGACGCCACCGCACGCCCGTCAGAATGGCCAGCGTCAACGACTCAGGCCACACAGGTGTTGCGAGGATGCGGAGAGAGGGGAGCCCTTTTGCGCGGCTGGGGGGAGCGCGAACCGGTGCAGCCACAGTGCAGAGCAATTGCACCGCTAGGGACTTATCCAAGGGACGCAGGGGTGCCGACTCGAAGGGACACACGCACCCCGTGTTTATAGCAGCTCTATCGACAAGAGGCCAAGTGTGGGAAGGGCCCACGTGCCCATGGACAGATGACCGGATCAAGAAGCTGCGGTGTCTGTACCCAAGGGAATATTATTCAGCCATAAAAAAGAATGAAATCTTGCCATTTGCAACAATGTGGACGGAACCGGAGGGTATTATGCTCAGCAAAATTAGTCCAAGAAAGACAGATATATGATTTCACTCATTTGGAATTTAAGATACAAAACAGATGAACATAAGGGAAGGGAAGCAAAAATAACATAAAACCAGGGAGGGGACAAAACATGAGACTCTTAAATACGGAGGACAGACCGAGGGTGCTGGAGGGCGGGGCCGTGGTGGGGGATGGGCTGAGTGGGTGAGGGGCAGGGATGAGCACTGGGGGTTATACGTAGGGGATGAGTTGCTGGGTCTGCCCCTGAAATCATCATTGCACGATACACTGACTAACCAGAATGTACATTAAACAATAAATAAAATAATAAAAAATTACATTAAAAAAAGGGGAAGAAAAAGAAGCCTCACCAGGGATGGGGCAGGGAAGGGACGTCGCTCCAGGTCTCCCAGTGGGCCAGGTGGGGCCTCCCCGGGCTGCCAGCAGGCTTGCCCACGGCCCCTGATGCAGAGGAGCTGAGGACAGCCCTCCCGTCCCCCCCCCCCCACTGGTGGGCCGTCCTGGCTGCTGGCTACTGGTTTGGGCCACGAGGGGGGACGCTCCCCAGAGGCCCGTGCGGTCAGTTGGACCCACAGGCCGCTGGCGGGTGCAGGCCAAGCCGGGGGCCCCTTCGGAGCAGTGGAGGGCCTGCTGAGCTGCTGGGGGCGGGGCAGGGCCGCGCTGGGGTCCACAGCTTGGGACAAGGCCTCACACAGTCCTCCATGACTGAGCTGATGGGGTCTGGGGGCGAGCCAGAGGACTATGGCGGGTGACCCGGGGCACTCGGACACCCTGAGGCCAGGACGTGCACTGTCAGAGAGGGACCAGGGCGGGAGACCCCACGCGGAGGCTGGAGGCACGGCCCATCCTGGGGGGGGGGCTCCCCCTTCTCAGCCCCTCTCCAGACTCAGCCCCAGGCCTGAGAAGGGCTGCTCACCTAATGGGTTTTCATTCTGAATTAGGGTGTAAACAGATTCAAAACTCCTCCACATAGGAGCTACCCGGAAACAGATCTGCTGGGGCCATGCTTCTGGGTGAGGCCTCCTCAACCTGGCTTCGAAATCCGCCCCGCAGAGCCGCGCGATGGCCCCGGGACGTGATGGTGACCCAGGGTCAGGAGGAAGGCGGGAGACAGGCCCCACCTGCGTCAGGGCCCCGGCGACGACTCTAACTGCATCGACGCTACAAGATCGTCCGGAAAAATGCCCGATTGTTGTTGTTTCTGGGTGAGGCCGTTATGGCTGAACCTGATCTCCCCGGTTACACATTCCAAGTATTCGGCCAGGGGCAGGACCCCCGTTTAGAGAAGTGGACCCCCACGGGCAGCGTGCCCCGTCCATGCAGAGGACGCACGGCCGTCAGAGAAGAAACCCCGGAGAGGGGCCGGCTTGTCCCACCCCGCGCCCTCCCCCCACCCACGTCCCCTGCCACCACACCTCCGGAGCCACGGCTTAGCTTTTGTGTCCTGTGTGCCTCCTGGGCTCCGCCAGCCAGCTCTGGCGTCTGCTGTCCCGAGGCGGGGACACAGGCCCCAGGTGCGTTCCGCTGGCTGGAGGGCCATGTGAGAGGCTGAGCCCAGGAGGCGGAGGGCAGCCCGGGCCCGGGCGCACGGGGCGTCCCTGCCAGGCTGACACAGCTGCCCCAGGGGACCTCGGGGGTCGGTGTCCCCAGGTAGAGGGAGGAACTGATTCTGCCTGGGCTGTGTCCACACCACGGCCGGCGGGGCGGAGGCCCTGCAGAGAGCCGGGCGCGATCTGATTTGGGTGCTGATGTATTCCAGACACACAGAATGGGGGCGCTGGGGGGCCCAGTCAGTTGAGGGTCCGACTCTTGCTTTCGGCTCAGGTCACGATCCCAGGGTGATGGGACAGAGCCCCGCATCGGCTCTGGGCTGAGTGTGGAGCCCGCTTAAGATTCATTCTCTCTCTCTCTCTCTGTCTTTTATTTTAATTTTTTTTTTTTTGAGAGGCAGAGAGAGACAGTGCGAGCAGGGGAGGGTCAGAGAGAGAGGGAGACACAGAATCCGAAGCAGCTCCAGGCTCTGAGCTGTCAGCACAGAGACTGACGTGGGGCTCGAACCCACAAACCCTGAGATCATGACCTAAGCCGAAGCTGGACGCTTAACCAACTGAGCCACCCAGGCGCCCCTCTCTCTCTCTTTCAAAAAGAATCATCATCATCAAACACCCAGAACACCTAACACATAGTAGGTGCCCGTTTACCTTTGTTGAAAGAACATCCTTGTGAGACAGACGCTGTCATTCTCTCTGTGCAGAGGGACAGAGCTACGGACGGGCTCAGGCCCCCCCAGAGCGTGGCCCTACTGGCAAGGGACCGAACGGCCCAGAGGAGCAAGTGTGCTCCGGGGAGGCTTCTCAGTGGAGGGAGCATCTGGGCAGGGTTTTCAAGTGTCAGTAGGAGTTTGCTGCACGAAGAAAAGGAAGGAGGCATCCCGGCGAGAGGGTGGTGTGGGCAGGGGGCAGCCGCAGCGGAAGGGCTGGGTCCTGCCTCTGCTGCCTGCTCTGAGCGGACGTGCATCGCTCTCTCTCATCCTCCCCACGAGGCCCAGGCACTGATGCTTATCATCTTCTTTCCTTTTTCAACAAAGGCCCTGAGGCACCGAGTGGCCTGGCCAGGATCACAGTCACTGGGGAGCTGAGGCTGCAGCTCTGTGCAGCTCTAACTCCGGACCACTCCCCTGCTCCCCCGCTGGGGAAGACTAGGGTGGTGGGGGTGGCGGTGAGCTCCCCGCGGAGTGAGGCGAGGCAGGTCCGCAGGGCGCAGAGCAGCCCGTCTCTCAGGCCAGGCCCCCCTCGTGCCCCATCTTTCCAGCCTCACAGACATGGGCCTGTATGCCACCCACATGTCCTGGTGGCCAAGCAGGGGCCAGGGGGAATCCCAGGGCAGCATCCACCGGTATTCAGGGGACAGGCATCCCCCTCCCCCCACCGGGACAGCAGGACCGGCCTGGAGCTTGCGACATCTGGGCTGTGGCCCCGGCCCGGCCACTCATCCCGGCCCATCCCGCCAGCAGCGTGCGCCCCCGGGTCCCACCTGCCAGGCCATCAGGTGTCTGCTCACCCTCTTGCACCCCAGCCATCGCCATGAGAGTGTGCTGGGGCCGGTCCCAGCAGAGGGAGGACAGATACCAGTAGCAGATCCCCCCCAAAATCAGCCAACCCCCCATTTGTGAGTGGGCCTGGCCTTGGTGAAAGAGTGCCTGCCGGCTGAGCCCCGCCCATATCTGAGGAATGTGGGATTGGTGCTGGTGGCTTGTTACACGGCGGTGTGGTGGCGGTGCTGACTCATGCATCTTCCCTCTCCGACCTGCAGCTAAGCCTCCAGGAAAGTAAGGTGCTTCCCGGGCCCCTCTCCACGGTGCCCAGAGAAGCCCATGGTTCTGGTCTCTGACAGGGGACCCTCCCCAGGACCCCCAGGCTCCTTCAGGGACCACCTGCGCCCACCCCGGGGAAGCTGTGGGCGGGAACAGACTCACCGGCTCACAGTTGGTTGGTTTCCCGTTCATGTCCGTGCTGGGCGGCCTCAAGCGATCCCAGTCGCGACCCTTGTTGTAGGTTATGAGTGTCACCACCTTCCCATTGGTTTTCTGGTTCGCCAGGAACACTCCCTTCACCCCTCGGACCTGGGACAGCAAAACGAGAAATGTCACAAACCCCTGCCCGGAGCCCTCTGACAACACGGTGCCCACCGTGCGCCAGCTCCTTGCCAAGGGCCCCCATCTCGCCCGGGGCTGAGGCTGGCCGGTGCGCTCTGCAGGGGACTGGGGCTTAGGGGACAAGGGATCCAAGACCAGAAGCCGGCTGTGTCCGACCCCGGAGCGTGGCTGCTTCTCAGGACACTGAGCTGCCTTCCCAGCCCCGGACGCCGGCCATCCGACAGGGAGCAGAGCTCCGGTCCTGCCACGCCTGTGTGTCACGGTCACCCCATCTCCACCCCAGAGCTCCTGATTCGGAGTCCCTGCCTCCCTCCCACTGGACCCGCAGGGCCTGGGCCAACGCCACGGCTCTGGGCTCTCCTCCGGCCTCCCTCAGCTCAGCCCCGCACGGAAACGCCAGGCGGTGAGGACTGGGGTCGGTGCTCAGCCCTCCCGCCCCGGCCACGGGCTCCAGGTCCCCCCACTCCCCTTCCCCAGCGTTTCCAGAGGCCCGCGCAGTGACCCGGACACACCCACAGTCGGCTCCTCGTTGGGCCCGTGAGAAAGGTCAAGTATCAGCAGGCGCCTACGGTCAGCCTCCCGCCCCCACAGAGAAGACCTCTCCCACAAGGTTCCTTGCCCGTGTGGCCACGGCTGCGGCTAGGGGACGCCCCCTCCCCCGCCCGGCGGGCTCCTGCTCCTCCTTTTGGAGAACCTGAGAAAACGGAGCCCCGGGGAGGCCCGGGAAGGTTCTTACGCCACAGTCACGACACACAGTGGCGCTTGGTGTGAACCCCCCAGTCCCCGGCCCTCAGCGCACACGCCCGCCGCGCGTGGGGACAGCACAGAAGGAAGGACAGACCAGCGCGTGGCGGATGCGCCTCCTGCTGCTGCCGCAGCCGAGTGACAGGCCGACGGGCTTGAAATACACTTCATGACGTCTCCGTTGTGGCGGTCAGGAGTCCGACTCGGTCAAGGCGGCAGTGTGGCCGGGCTGGCTCCAGGTGAGAACCGAGAACCGTGTCCGGCCTCTCCGGCTCCTGGAGGCCCCTTCTCTGCCTCCAGAGCTGCGTCCCGGTGGCCTGTGCCCATGGTCACATGGTCACTCAGACCCTCCTCTTCTGTCCCCGCTTTCTGGGGACGCCTGTGGTGGCAGTGGGCCCCCCAGCCAGGGCGCTGCTCGTGGTGGGAAGGGTGTCCAGCCCCCGCTCCTCGGACGAGGCTTCGGGCTGGCCCTCCTGCAGGGGGACCCAGGGCGGGCAGGACCACGCCCCTTCTCCCACCCACGGTGATGTCGCTCTGCCGCCCGCTCACCGGAGGCCCAGCGCTGGGTGCAGAGACCCCACCGACACCCTAACGGCAGATCGGGTCCTTCCAGAATTGCTACGTCCTACCCCGCGGGGCTCCATGAGAGCCCCCAGTGAGCAGCACGAGGCCGCCAGTCCCCGAGATGGTGACGGCAGGGCCGCGCCCACCCCAGGCTGGGCCTGAGCACACCAGCACCGGCTCCCACACCAACGCGCTCACGCCTGGGCCCTCTTCCAGGCACCAGTCACTCCCGTGGTGGCTGTCAGGATGCACCATAAATGGGGGGCTTAACAGAAACCTGCTCCCCACCGTCAAGGAGCTGAAAGTCCAAAATCAGGGGGGCTGTCCTCCCTCCAGAGCCTGGGGGGCCTCCGTTGCCTCTTCCAGCTTCTGGTGCCTCCAGTGCCCCGGGCTTATGTCCCGTCTTCACAGCGTCGCCTTTCTGCATCTGTGTCTCCTCTTCTGTCCCCAAAGGACGTTTGTCACTGGATCTGCATGGTCTCATCTCAAGGGCCTGCACTTAACGACAGCCGCAAAGGCCCCTTTTCCCGGTGAGGTCGTGGCCACGGTTCTGGGGACTGACATGGTCGTTATTTTGGGGTCCTTATTCAGTCCACCACAGTGGCCAGCGCTCTTTGGGGACAGGGGCAAAACTGGGATCCCCTGAACCCCGTCCCCAGCCCAGAAAAGAGGCACCAGGAAGGGCTGCTGTCTGGCCTTGAGCCCCGGACCGGACCCTGAGATGCCAGCTCAGGGGCCCCGTAAGCCGGGCCTCTGGGGCATGACTGGCCGGCGGCATCTGGGACGGGTGTCTTCTCTGGACATGCCACAGAAGGGACAGTAACCATGGCAATTAGCGGGCGCGTGTAGGACCTCACGGCCAGCGTCCGGGCCGGGACCCTCCTGTGCGTTAGCCCCCTTCTCAGAGAGACGGCACAGGGTAAACAGTGGGGAGCTCGCTGAGCGCTGACCCAGCGCCGGACACCGCGCTCCGTGTTCCAGGGGGACAGTGTCCCCGGATCCGCCTGGCAATCCTGCGAGGAAGGCACTCCTGCCATTCTCAGGTCTCAATGGGCAAATTGCAGCACAGAGAGTTTAAGTAACCTGCCTAAGGTCACTCAGCAAATACGTACCCAAACTGGGATTTGGACACAGGCAGCGGGGCTCCAGGGCTGTGCCTGGGACCTCCACCTACGACCTCTGCGAGGCGGATTTCAGAGAAGGGGTGTCACTGCGCAGGCACCCGGCCGGTGACAGGTGTTGCCCCTGCCCCTGGCCACCTGGCTGCTGTGACCCTCCTTTGGTCCCTCGTGTGTTCTTACTTTGTCATCTTTGTCCACAGATTACTGTTCCCAGCTCCTCAGCTGGCTAATTTCTGCTCCACTTCAATTCAATCTGCACCCCCTCCTCCAGGAAGCTCTCCCTGACTCCCACCTGGGCTGGGTTAGCACCCTGCACCGGACCCCCCAGCGCTGGCATAGTGGGTCAGACCCACTGGTGGGAGCTGTCTGCCTGCGAAGGCCGGCAGCCCTGAGATGGGGGGGTCTGTGACCCCTGCCCCTGGTCGAGGAGCCGAGGCTGGAGTGCGGTACGAGCACAGAGACACCTCGGGACGGGACGGGCGGTGGGGCAGCCCCTGCCTGCGGCCCCCTGGTCCCGGCCACCCTCCCCTGCGCCCTGCCCCCACCCGCGGGCTGGGGTGTGCAGCCGCTGTGCAGAAGCCTCGCAGAGCTGGGTCTGGCGCAAGCCTGGGGGCCTCCCCGGAGGC
>PISW01016051.1:0-14620 GCA_004023785.1 Mungos mungo | reverse complement strand
TCTCCACCTCCCCCAGTCATCACACCTCACTCTGAGCCTTCTGCTTCCATCTCTTAAGGACTTTTTGATGACGCAGTCTCACCCAGACCATCCAGGATAATCGCCCATCTCAAGATCCTGAGCTCTATCACATCTGCAGAGTCTCTTTCGGTTTGTAAGGTCACATATTCTCAATCCTGGATATTAAGAGGTCAACAACTTTGGTGGCCATTATTCACTTTACGTCACACCTCCCCCCCACACACACACACCACTCTCTATCACCGCCCTTGTTCATTCTCCTCACTCCAGGGATCACAGCTGGAACTTTTGTGTTCATCCGTTTCTTTTATCACCTACTCTCCCCTCTGCCTGTTGTGATGTATCCACTATTCTTTCCAGCAGCATTGCTGGTCTTCAATAAATATGTGTTAAATGTAGATAAGAACAGATGGATGTGTGTGAATGATGGATGGATGGATGGATGGATGGATGGACAGATGATATGTGGATGGATGATGGATGGTGTGGGGATGATGGATGGATGGATGGATGGATGGATGGGCAGATGGATGGATGGTTGGATGGATGGATAGACAGACAGATGGACAGAAGGTTGGATGGATGGATGGATGGATGGATAGACAGACAGATGGACAGATGGTTGGATGGATGGATGGATGGATGGTTGGGTGGATGGACGAATGGATGGATGGATGCATAGATGGATGAATAAATGGATGGTTGGATGGTTGGTTGGATGGATGGACAGGTGGATGGACAGATGGATGGATGGTGGATGGTTGGATGGCTGGTTGGTTAAATGGTTGGATGGATGGATGGATGGATGGACAGATGGATGGACTGAAGGATGGATGGATGGATGGTGGATGACTGGATGGATGGACAGACAGATAAATGGATGGATGGTGGATGGTTGGATGGATGGTTGGTTGGATGTTGGATGGATGGATGGACAGTGGATGGACGGATGGATGGACAAACAGATGGACTGATGGATGGATGGATGGTGGATGGTTGAATGGATAGATGGATGGACAGTGGATGGACAGATGGATGGACAGACAGATGGACAGATGGATGGATGGATGGGTGGTGGATGATTGAATGGATGGATGGATAAATGAATGGATAGTGGATGGATGGATAGTTGGTTGGATGGTTGGATGGATGGATGGATGGGTGGATGGATGGACAGATGGATGGATGGATGGTAGATGGTTGGATGGATGAATGGATGAACAGAGAGATGGATGAATTGATGGATGGATGGACAGGTGGATGGGTAGATGGTTGGTTGGATGCTTGATGGATGGATGGTTGGATGGATCGACAGATGGATAAATGGATGGATGGTGGATGGTTGGATGGATGGATGGTTGGATGCTTGGATGGATGGATAGAGAGACAGATATCCAGATGGATGGATTGATGGATGGATGGATGATGGATGGTTGGATGGATGGATGGTGGATGGTTGGATGGATGGATGGATGGATGGGTGGATGGACAGATGGATGGATGGTGGATGGTTGGATGGATGGTTGGATGGATGGACAGACAGATGGATTGATGGATGGTGGATAGTTGGATGGATGGTTGGTTGGATGGATGGATGGATGGATGGTAGATGGATGGTGGATGGGTGGATGGAGACATGGCTGTATGAATGAATGAATGAACAAGTGAACCATCTCCCTCATGCAGGACGGAGAACGTAGGCTTCTTCATAGATTCCCAAGATGTACTTGGCATCACAGATGGTCCAGTCTAGCTGGAGACAGGGGAGAGTAGAGGAGGAGGGGTTCCTACTCACCCTTGCCCATCAGGAAAGCCAGATAGGCCTTCTACAGAGCTGAAGCCAAAATAGCAAAGAGATTAAACTGGGAGACCCAGGCCACGCCCACATTTGCCTTGTCTCCTGGAGGATCTTAGCCAAGTGGAAGAGAACATGGCCTGGACCAGAAGGCCCTAAGGCACCAGCCTATCCCCACAGAAAGGGAGACAGCACCAGCACATGCCGCAACACGGACGAACCCTGAAGACTTTGTACCGAGTGGAAGAAATGGACACAAAAGGCCACTAAGTACATGATTCCATTTCCATCCAATGTCAGAACAGGCAAATGCAGGGAGACACACAGTGGATCCGTGGGCACTAGGGGCTGGGGAGGGGGATGCAGAGTGACTGCTCACGGGTACGGGGTTTCTTTTGGGGGTGACAAAATGTTTCCTAATGAGATTCAGGTGACGCCTGTCTAAGTCTGTGACGATATTAAAGCGACTGCACACGTTAAAGAAGTGTTTGGTGTGTGAAACAGATCTGACCAGCCTACCGGAGCCGGACTGGAAGAGGAGCCTGCTGCGTGGAACAGAAGCATCACCGAGGCCCCCGCCCGCCCTGTGGAGTACAGCTTGGGAAACTGAGGCACAGTTTCCCTTGGCTCATCAGAGGCAAGCCAGGACTAGATCCCGGGGCTCTGGACCCTTCCCCATATCTCGACACCTCTGTGCCCAGCGCTGGGGGTGCAGAGATGAAGCGGCCCCAGCCCCCAGTTCAAGTCCTGCGGGAAGGTGGGGGGTGCAGGTGTCCAAGGGAAACACACAGTCACTCCTTGGGCCTCAGTTTCCTCATTTCTTGAATCTGGGCGCCTTGCAGGCAGTGGATTCCCAGAGCCCAGAACAGCGCCTGGCCCGGAGCAGTGTTGAATGAAATCGGTGACACGGGGGATGTTGTAGGATTGGATGATGGACCTGAGGTTGGACCTGACTCACAAGACACGGGAAGGCGTGGTGGTGGTTGTCATTGTCGCCCCCGCACCTGTCCCCTGAGCACATGGCACAAACGGCAGTGGAAAGGGAGGGCAGCACAAGGAGGGCCCGGAGGGGCCGCTCAGAGCCGCCTGGCTGGGTCTCATCCACCCCAGTCCACCTGTGCGCCCCGTCCCCTTGCCCCAGCGCCTTTGCTCGTGCCCATCTCCTCTGCTGGGGACACCTCTTCTCGCCAGAGTCACTCCTGCCCAACTTTCCGTGGGCTCCATCGTCACCTCCTCAGAGAAGCCCTCCTGATCTACCTGGCCTCCCGCTCACGTGTGGCTTTATGCGCGTTTGCCTCCTCTGCTTCTGGTCTGCCCCCGCCTGACTTCCACGGTCCTGTTCGTCAGCCCGGGGCACAGCGCCCGGCTCAGCGTGCACCCAGTGAATACCAGCAATCACAGAGCACTTCCTGGGGGGCCGTGCAGCCTTGTGGGCTCCGAGGGGCCACAGGGGGGCTGGTCCACACCCCGCCCATCATCCGGCAACAGCTGGGCGATTGTGGGCCCCAGAAGGGACCCGTCAGGAGCCAGCCCTGCCAGCCCTCCCTCCTGCCCCCAGAAAGCCCGAGCAGAGGAGGGTCCCGGCCTGCGCCCCTGGCCCGGGGCCGGGGACAATGAAAAATAAAGTTCCATTCTACTGGGAGGATGGCCTGGTGGAGGTTCAGGGCACGAGGACAGGATGTGAGGGACAGACTGTGGCCTTGTCACCTCGGCACCGGGTCCTAAGCCCTGTGGAGGGAGCCCGGGCATGAATGAATGAATGAATGGCTCCCAGCCCACACACAGAGCCGGAGGCAGTGGTAGGCCGAGGGCCAGCCCAGGGCGGGGGCCTCCTCCCTGTCCCTGCAGGAGCCCGGCTTCCGACCTGCCCCCCCACGGCCCCGACCCCATGCTCTAGGTGGGGACACTGGCTGGGGAGCCCAGAAAGCCCAGGTGAAGGACGTCACCCCCATCTCAGAGCACCTCTCATTTGTTCTGAAAGAAACAAATTTCCAGACCAAATAAGGCTTCGGAGCTGCTGTCCACTTCACACAATTCCTTTTAAGTGTCCAAATGCAATTACACTTGGAACTTGTCTGGATCCGGCCTCCCCCGGCCTCCACCCGCCTCCCCCTGGCCTCCCCATGTAAACAAGCAGCCCAGCTGGGCCCCAGCTGGCCTACCCTGGAGAGGAGGGGAGGGTCAGCCCCGCTGCCTGCTCCCTGCCAGCCTCCCTCCCTCTCTCTCTCTCTCTCTCTCTCTCTCTCCCTCTCGGGTGTGGCCATGAGCTTCAGCATCCTAGAGCCCTCGTCCTCACCCCCTCCTTAAAAATGAAGGCCCCAGAAGGCCCTGTGGTCTGGGCCGTGCCGGGCACAGTCCAAGGCCACCCCCCTCCTGAGGTTTGCACTCGTCCAGGGACGTCAGGCTCCGCTAGGAGGCCTTTGGCTCCCAAGGCAGGTGCAAGGACAGCTCTATTTCTGCGTTCTCTTCGGGATGCCCACCCCGCCCCCAATCTGGGCACCATTTACTCCCGCAGAGAAAGCCCTGATGGGAATTCCCTTGGGCTCCCCGGGGTCATGAGAAAGTTGGCCGTGGCAGGGGTGCGCCCTCCCTGGTGGCTCCCGCGGAGCCGCCCCTCTCCACCCCCGGGGCTGCTGCACCCCCCTCCGGCTTTGGCTCGTAGCCCCTGGACCCCGAGGGGGCTGGCAGGGTAGGGGGGAAGCTGACTCATCCTCCTGCCCCCCCAGCAGGCACGCACAGCCCGCCAGCCAGTCCCCCACCCCCCAGGGCGAGCGTGGTTATTTTCCACTTGTGACATCTGATTGTTATTAGGGCTGGAGAAAGGGAATTCCTGGCTCCACAGGCCGGCAGGGGGCCCTGGGCAGACTCCAGGTGGGAGGGGGTGGGGTCACACCTGGGTGGCACCGCTGTCCTGCAGCAAGTCCACCTCTCAGAAGTGCCTGCACCACCTCCTCGCGTAGCTCTGGCCTGGCACCTCCTGGCTTCCCTGTATCAGCCCCGGAGCGCGTGTAAACCGCTGGGTGGGGACCTGCCCGGGGTGGGGCTGCGCGCCCCGAAACGCCCAGTGGGAACCGAAGACAGGCACCGAGCAAGTGGACAGGCCGGGGCTGTTCTCCGGGGCAGCCCAGTGGCGCTGCAAGGGCGCGAGGGACACTAACAGCTGGACTCCCGCAGCAGTGCTCGGGCCAACATGACGTCACCAGGCAGGGACATGAGCTCCCAGTGAGGCTTGGGGTGGGGGGGGCTCCCGCGCGGGGCATTCCTTCCCGAAGCCTCATCCCAGCCCTGGCTCGGCCCCTCCTCCCCTCCTCCTCCCCTTCCCCCTCCCTCTGGGCCTGGAATTGGGTTTGGGGCGGGTTCTGCTCCCGAAGCCATCTCCTCCGGCAGGCGGGCGAGCAGGGCTGTCCTCGGCGCGGGGCTCCGTTCTCCGAGGCTCCGGGCAGCGCTCTGGGCTGGCCGGCTGCCCTGGCGGGTCGGCGGCCGGAGGCGGGCATCTTGCTCCAGGAAGGACAGACCTCCGAGGATCTGGGCAGCGGCAGGTAGCTCTGCGGGGGCCCCAGGCCCAGGGCAGGGAGTTCTGGGAACCTGAGCTGCAGGGAGGAGGCGGGCGGGGAGGGAGACTGAGGTGGGCGCAGTCAGGGCCCCCAGAAGTCACGTGGCTCCAAGCTGGGACCCTGACACTCCAGAGCCGCCTCCGGCACGCTCCCGGGGCTCTGACGTCCCCGCTCCGGGGTGGCAGGGCCTGACCCCCACACTTCCAACCTCTGCTCTGTCCTCCTTGGGGGTAGGGGCCCCCACTCTGGCCCTGCCCCCACCCTCGACAGCCATCCAAGTCCGCTTTCTGGAAGAGCGGGAAGGGAACACCCAGCCGGCAGCGTCCCAAGTGTGGAGAGAGGACTCCCACTGTTCCCAGGCGCTTGTGGCCCGGCCCGCACACAGTTGGCGGGCGGCGAGGTCAGGCACGGGAGGCCAGGCAGCCGCCTCCCGCCTTCTCCCGGACAGATGGCACCTGGCGTGCTGTGGGCTCTCAAGCCCCCAGATCAGCCTTTTCAATCCAGGTGTGAGCTGGAGGGCGGGGGGCAGTGGGGCGGCCGGGAGCGGGGCTGGGAAGACGGTCAGGAAAGTGGGGTCTGATTGCGCCCACCTGGGCCTCCCGGGGGGCCGCCTGGCCCTGTCGCCAGCGAGCTGAGGGCTGGGCTGAGAGGAGAGGAGGCAGACAGGTGGCTGCGGAGCCCCACGGGGCCTTGTGCCTGGTCAGGGGCGCGCTGAGCCGACAGCGTTTTTGTCTGCTGTGGCAGAAGCAGGTTCAGGTCCCACCCCAAGAACGCGTGAGGAGCACGGCATTCGCCCCTGCTCACACGTGCGTGCGACGCATGTCCCACACGTGTCTTCTCCTCGCCCCCTGGGGTCCACTGGCTTCTCCATCCCTGCATGAGCACAATAGCTCTTCAGCCCGCCCGTGGCGGCAGGGGCAGGACGAGAGCTCGGAGACGCACTAGGGGCGGCCACACGTGGGCGCGGTCGGCAGAGGTGAGCGGGGGGCCTTGCCTACCGGCCCGGTGCCAGCCGGGCATCAGGGGGGCATCTGTGTACTGGGGGCCTAGCTTGGCTGAGGGGAAAGGGCGAGGCTTGGGTTCAGGACAGCCGCGAGGGCCCAGACCCAGGGTGGTGTGCGAGCAGGCGGGCCAGGTGGGAGCACTGGACGGGGACGAAGGGCACCAGGAAGGCCTCGGAAGAAACCCCTAGCGATGGGGTCGCAGGCAGGGGAGGGAAGCCCCGGGTGCACATAAGCATGAGACCGGGCGCAGGCAGCAGGGACAGTGTCAGGGCTGGAGTCCAGATGACGTATGGAGGGAACGCGGCACCATAGACCCATAGACCCATGCCCGCAGCACCTGCTCACCGCAGCGCACGCGGCACCCGCATGTGGCACCCGCACGCGGACCCGCCACTTACTGTCCAGCACAGGGGCTCCCGCCCGGGTGCAGCCACCTGGGGCGCAGGTGCTGGGACGCGATGGTACCAGGCCGCGCTGGGCCGCACCTGCTGGGCCACATGCGCGCGCTCACAACACCCACAGCCGCGGTGTCCGAGGGACCGGAGCAGAAAGGCGCTGTGGGTGGCGGGGCCGGGAAGGCAGCCAGGCTGCCGGTGGGCCAGGGGTCTGGTGCTGGCGCGGTTCCCGGTACCCCCGCCCCGCCCCCCAGCGCCGGGGCTCTGAAGGGCCCAGAATTAAGGAGGGCGCAGGAGGCACCCGTTCGGCCCCCCTTCCCAGCCAATGACTGGCGCGCCTGCCTCGGCCCCTCCCCCCGCCCCGGGAGCGCGGGGCTTGTCCGGGAAGGAATTCCGGGGGAGGCCGCCGAGCAGCAGTCCAGCATTCCCTCCACACGTCCTCTATGCAACACGGTGCCAGCGGCCTGCGGCCCAGCCTCAGTTTCCCCACCTGCGCAGGGGGAGGTACAGGGACTTGCATGCTGGAGCAGAGCTCAGGTTGGGGGACAGGGGTCCATTGGAAGGGGAGCAGGCTGGTGAGAGGCAAGGTGGCACTGACGTCCTGTGCCCCCACGGAGCGCCGCACCCACGGAGCTCTGCCTGGCCGGCGCTGAGCAGTCCCCCTCGGACAGGGGTGCCCCTCCCCGGCAGCCACCGCTCCCAGGCCTCCTGCCCTGCAGCTGCCTCCCCCCAGCCCGGAGCGGAGAGCCCCCCGCGCCGTCCTGGCTGGCTCCCTCCAGCTGCTCCGGCCCCTCTAGTCTCAGTGCTGCTCAAAATCTCCGAAACGGCAGTGGGTGCTGCTGCTGTCACGTCAGGGGCAGAGAACCTCACCTCCGGGGCACGGGCGTGCCCCTCGCGAGGGAGTAATGCTTCCTGCTTCCTAGCTGGTGTTGAAGACCGAAAGGGGTGGTGGCCTTTGGCCAGCTGGCACCGACAGCCAGGAGCCCCTGTGCCACCAGCATGGGCCGGCACAGAGGAGGTGCCCTGGAAATGTGTGTGGGTATAAATGGACATCCCCAGAAGCCGTCTGGTCCCAGAAATCTCACAGATCAAACAAGAAGGGGGGGAGGGGAGGGGCTTCTCCCCCGGCAAGCAGCAGTGAGTATCTAGGGTACCGTGAGGGGGTGAACCAGGAGCCCAGGCAGGAGGGGGCAGCCCGTCCGGCCGTGACCTGTCCCGTGCTCAGCAGGGCCACCTCTGTGCCTTCCACACGGCCCTGCCAGGAGGGAGCCGCGTGCTAGCTTGTCAGCCCTGGGGTCTGGGGACAGGGACCCGGAAAGTAGAGGGACTTTCTGGGCGGGCAGGGGACCCTGCTGCCCTCACGTGACCTATGTGTCTCTGCCAGGGAAGTGTGCAGGCCCGGAAGCCGTGAGCAGAGCCGTGAGAAATCCTGACTCGCCAGGCCCGGAGATGGTGGGAAACTGTTCGTGGGAGGCCCCTCCGGGGGGCAGGAACAGGGTAAGTGCTGCCGGGCGGCAGAGGGAACAGCACCGGGGGTCCGGGCACTGGCGGGCCGGTGTGGTGGGAGAGGCAGACGGAGCCAGGACCTCCCCCTGCTTCTGCCGCCCAGGCCCATCCTCTGTCAAAGGGTGACCAGGCGGGCGGCAGGCCCTCTGGACCGTGTGGCTGGCGCTGGTCACCAGGCCCCACAGGTCTCCGGTATCCTCAGCCGCGAGGCAGGCACGGGGAACTGAGGCCCCCTCCCGCCCCATGCAGCCCCCGTGAGCTGTTCCCACCGTGGCCGGCCTTGTCTAGCTCTTCCCCGTGGAGATGGGGCGGTCGGCTGTTTCCCGCGGCCAGGCCCTGCCGGGAGGCCCTGACAGGCTGGCACTGGTGGGAGGCAAGGAGGCGCTGGTGTCCTGTTCCCCCCCGGAGCACAGCCCGCTCTGGGCCACACTGCGCGGCCAGGGTCCGCTGGTCCAGGCACCCACTGGGGCCGAGACTCCAACAACGCATCCAGCCAACCCGCCCCTTCTTCCCTTCCCGGCCCCCCAGTTCTCAGAAGTCCCTGAAAACTCCGGAATTCCCTTCTAAATCCCAAGCAAAACAATCTCCGAGTTGGAGGGACCCCCTCGAGTTTACCTAGTACGACCTCACCCACGTTCGAGGAGACCGAGGTTTGCAACAGGCCCGTAACTAGACTAGGATGAGCCCTGAGGTCTGAGCAGAGCCTGGAGTCCTGCCCAGGGCCCGTGTCCCTTAGCGGCCTCCCAGAGTGGTCACGGGGGAGCAGCAGTGATGGGACTGGCTGGGGAGGAGTCTCCAGAAATCTCCAGAGAAAAACAGCCCCGGGGGGAGGGGGCAGGGGGAGGGGGGGCAGGCATTTTACAAGGCGGGTTGTGGCTCGGACGGCAACTACGGGCCCGGTGACTCACCCGGCCCTCCCTCTGACTCCGAGGGGGGGATTGCAGACTTTTTCCAGCCTGGAGAAGCTCTGCGTGATCCCTCTGCGTGGGCTTGTCTGGGCACCGGGTCTTACGGGTTCTGGGTCTGTTGCCCCAGCTGGGGGGCGGGAGCGGGGGTGGAGGGCTGCTCCATGCATGGCCTGGTGAAGTCAAAGCCACCAACAGGAAGGGCTGATTGGGGGGGGGGGGCAAGCCAAGGGACTTGGTGGTTGACAGACAGACAGACAGAGATCCTGAGCCAATAAATTACCTAGAGGATGGTGCGTGGTGACTAGGACCCCCTTAAAGTGCTTACCCTGACCTCACAGTCTCCCCCAAAGTTTGGCCAATGCCCTCCAGTTCCTGCTTGCAGATTCCCCTTGACCGGAGCCAAGACAGAAGGGCCCCCCTCTGTTACGGGGTATCAGGCCCCGGCTTTCTGGCAGAGCTGGGAGCCATCTGGAAGGTGGCAGAATGTTCCAGCCTCGAGAACCTTTCTGTTTGTTTTCTTGTGGGGAGAGTCATGAGCGACGGGGACTGAGGAGACGCAGCGTTATGGAGCGGGGGGGGGGCTGGTGGGGGTCGAAGGTCAGGTTCAGGCTCTGTGGGAAGGGGGAGTGAGATCTTCCCCGGGCTGAGGGAAGGCAGTGACCGGCTCTGGGCCGCCTTATCACTTGGAACCAGAGGTCAGAATGACAGGCTGAGAATGAATGCAGCCTGTAGACATGCTGTGTTTGGCCCACAGGATGTTTTTTAAATGCAAACATGCAAAGCTCAGGGGAGTCCACAGTCCAGTCCAGAGCTCCGGCTTCTTTGGGAAAGGGTGACAGGCCACCCGGCCCACGGCCCTGTCCCCACGCCCCAGACCTGACTCCCAGCACCGCCAGCTGGAGCACGACCCACCTTGCCCAGGTCTGCCTGAAGCCTGAGCTCCTCGCTCTCCGGTCTGCGGCCCCTCCCGTCCCCCGGAGTCACACCCGGGCCACCTGTGCATTTATTTATCCCCAGCCCAGACCCAGCAGGCACGACTGAAACCCGTCCCGGGCACTCGGGCAGCCGCACATTGTCCAAGACTCAGTGCTTCCCCAGAGCTTCAGAAATAGCTGCGGCCCCCAGTGTCTCCCCCTCCCTGGGGACTCCCTGGCCCGCGTCCAGCTCCCTCATGATCCAGAAACCCAGCGTCACCCTGGCCCCTCTGGGGACCGTCTCTGAGTCGCCAGGCCTCTCTGATCCCATTATGGGACACAGCTCTGATCCGGTTAGGGCCAGGGTCCCCTTTTTACAATCACTTATTTTATTTTTAACTTTGTTTGTTTTTTTAGAGAAAGAGAGAGAGCAGGCGTGAGTGCGCTGGAGCACGGGCGTGCGAGCAGGGGAGGGGCAGAGACAGAATCCCAAGCAGGCTCCCGGCTGCCAGCGCAGAGCCCGACTTGGGGCTCAAACTCACACACCCCGTGAGATCCTGACCTGAGCCGAAACGGAGAGTCAGACACTCAACCAACTGAGCCACCCAGACGCCCCCAATTATTTTATCATTTTATTTTTATGTATTTATATATTGAGAGACAGTGTGCGTGCATGAGCCAGCACCTGCTCTGAGTGGGGGGAGGGCAGAGAGCGAGGGAGGGAGGGGGAATCCCAAGCAGGCTCCACACGTGGGGCTCGAGCTCAGGAACCGTGAGATCCTGACCCGAGCTGACACCGAGAGTCAGAGGCTCCACCGACTGAGCCACCCAGACGCCCCCAACTATTTTGTTTGTTTAAATATTTTCATGTTTTGGTGTGAAAAATGGCAAGTGTACAGAAAATGGCAGGAACAGCTCGGGCGGGCGGATACGCCCGTCACCAGGCCACCGTTAGCCGCTTACCACTCGCGCTTTTCCTCTATCCTTCTCCAGTAGACTCTTCGCCAGAACCGTTGGAAAGTAAGTTGCAGCCCCCAGGCCCCCTGTCCCCGGACACCCCTTCCCCTTAGAGACATTCCAGGACAGAGCCACGGCGCATCTCCCCATTCAGAAAATTCTGCATTGGCGCAAGTCCAGGCCACGCAGTCCATCCGCACGTCCCCTGTCACCCCACTCACACCCTCCCCAGCAGCCGCTAGAGCCGCTGTGAAATCCGGGCTCCGTGGGGCGCTATCGGCCATGGCTCTGCATTCTCCTTCGATCCGGAAAGGTCCCTCGGGTTTTCTTTACTCTCTCATGACAAGGACGCTTGTTGCCCAGGGTCCGTTCTGACAGGTGGGCCATCTGGTGCCTTTCTTAGGGACTGATGTCACCCCTGTCACCCGTCTGGGCTGCTCGCTGCGTGGTGGCACCTGGGGGGAGCGCGGTGGCACCGGGCGGGAACCGCGTGGTGGCACCGGGCGGGAACCACGTGGTGGCACCAGGCGGGAGCGTGGTGGCACCGGGCGGGAACGCGGTGGCACCGGGTGGGAGCGCGGTGGCACCGGGCGGGAGCGCGGTGGCACCGGGCGGGAGCGGGCTCGGCTCCTACTCTAGTTGTAGCTGCTTCGGTGCTGCGGAGCCCGGGGCTCGGCGAGCCCCTAACCAGGACCAGCGGCTGCAGGTGCAGGGGTGGGGGGAGGGCCCGGCCGGCGTCACAGGCGTCCCCCTCCGCACCCGCACAGATGTGTCCCGGCGTGAGCCCGGCGCCGGAGCCCCACAGCCGCGGCTTCCTGACCATGGAGCAGATCAGCGCGCTGCCCCCGCCGGCCGTCATGAACTACATCTTCCTGCTCATCTGTCTGTGCGGCCTCGTGGGCAACGGGCTGGTCCTGTGGTTCTTCGGCTTCGCCATCAAGAGGAGCCCCTTCTCCGTCTACTTCCTGCACTTGGCCGGCGCGGACGTCGGCTACCTCTTCAGCAAGGCCGCGTTCTCCGTCCTGAACACGGGGGGCTTCCTGGGCCCGCTGGCCGACTACGCGCGCGCCGTGTGCCGGGTCCTGGGGCTCTGCGCGTTCGTGGCCGGCGTGAGCCTCCTGCCGGCCGTCAGCGCGGAGCGCTGCGCCGCGGTCGCCTTCCCCGCCTGGTTCTGGCGCCGCCGGCCCCGGCGCCTGTCGGCCGTGGTGTGCGCCCTGCTCTGGGCCCTGTCGCTCCTGGTCACCACCCTCCACAACTACTTCTGCGTGTTCCTGGGCCACGGCGCGTCCGCGGGCGCCGCCTGCGGGCACATGGACGCCTTCCTGGGCGTCCTGCTCTTCCTGGTCTTCTGCCCGCTCATGGTGCTGCCCTGCCTCGGGCTGGTCCTGCACGAGGAGTGCCGGGCCCGGCGGCGCCCGCGCTCCGCGAAGCTCAGCCACGTCGTCCTGGCCGTGGTGTCCGTGTTCCTCGTGTCCTCCATCTACTTGGGGATCGACTGGTTCCTCTTCTGGGTCTTCCGGATCCCGGCCCCCTTCCCCGAGTACGTCACCGACCTGTGCATCTGCATCAACAGCAGCGCCAAGCCGGTCATCTACTTCCTGGCCGGGAGGGACAAGTCGCAGCGGCTCTGGGAGCCGCTCCGGGTGGTCTTCCAGCGGGCGCTGCGAGACGGCGCCGAGCTGGGGGAGGCGGGGGGCGGCACGCCCAACACAGTCACCATGGAGATGCAGTGCCCCCCTGGGAACGCCTCCTGAGCGGCCAGCACCCCAAGGGAGGCAGGGGCGTGGCCTCCGGAGACTTCAGCCGCGGGACAGGAGCTCGGCCGCTGCCCCGGTGCCCAAGGCCCAAGTGCAAGGAGAAAAGTCGCTTCCTGCCCTCGTGCGTCCTTCTCCGTGCGCCGGAGGCTCCGGGTCCACCGGGAGACTGAGAGGCCCCCTGCACACAGGCCCCGTGGCCCCGACAGACCCCCCCAGACATTCTCCTCCGCGCCCAGAGGCCTAGGGTACGAAGTCACCCCAGGCTGGGCAGGAGAGGGGAGGCGGGGGTCACCAGGCCCGTCCACTTCCTGCCCCTTGGCCTCGGCCTCCTTGAGAACGACACAGCCGGCACTGTGGCCCCTGGGGTCAGGAGCTGCCCCCGCTAGGGACCCGTTCTCTGCATTGCATCCGATCCAAGCAGCGCTGCTGAGCCGGCCTGGGCGCGAGGGCGCTATCTGCGAGAAGGTTCTGGCTGACCTGCCTGGAGTTCAGTCTTTCTGCACACAACGCCCCAGCCCCCTCCACGGGTCCTTTGGTGACTTTCATGGAAGGGGGCGTTCTAGTCACGGCAGGAACGGAGCTCTGGCCACCGTGGGCCGGTCACGCCTCCGGAGTCCGTGTTGACGTGCGCCCGGTCCTCGGGGCTCGGCCGCCTGTCCAGGGGTCTCTGGGCTCCAGCCCCCGCCCTGAAGGGGTGCTGGCTCCACCCGGCCACCCCCACCCAGCTCCAAGCACAGGGACCCCGGGCAGCCAATGCAAGTTTTACAGAAGACAGCAAATGTATATCAATAAACGTTTTATATCGTGCACTGAGCAAGGCCCCGCCCTTTGTCCTGTCTGCACTCTGGTTCCGCGGCCAGGGCGCCCTTCGGCGGCCACGGCACAGGCGGCAGCTTGCCATGCTGGGCCCCCTCCCGCCCACTCTGCTCCCCAGCTCTCATGCTTCTGCCCCAGCCAGACAGTCTACACTCCGGGGTGCTCTCTCCTGGTGCAGCATCCACCCCTCTGCCAGAAGGGGCTTTGGTCGGCCACACTGTCCTCTCGTGCCCTCTCTCACCCGTTCCTGGCGCCCCCGCTCCCCTTGGAAACCCTTCTCACGCTCCCTGGTCAGTGCCAGGCCTGAGCCGGCTCCTGCAGCCCCTGCCTGTGAGGCGCACAGTGTGTCCGCACAGGGGCTCCCGGGGCGGCTGCTGCCACGCCTGTTGCTGCCTGTCTGGAAGGCCGCCCCCTCTGTCCCAAACCCTCTGGGGCGGGAGTGGGGGGTGGCACCGCCCAGCAGCAGGCTGGAGCCCCTCCCAGGGGTCGGCTCCACGAGAGCCGGGCCAGAGGCTCCCTGCCTGCCCCCCCGCCTCCAGCCAGCGCCCGAAGGGGCTCCAGGCGTCCAGGCTGGGACCCCAGCACCATTTCAGGGAAGCTCTGGGGGGGAGCTGCTCGCCGCACAGGCCCCAGGGGACACAGGGCAGAGGCACCAGGGGCCCAGGTGGGGAGCAGGGTCCCAGTCTGCAGATGGTGGGGGGATGCGGGGTGAGAGGACCGGGAGCGGGCAGGCGGCCAAGGGAGACACCCGCCTGCCTGTCCAGTACCTCCAGGCTCTCCCTCCCGCCCGGCGGCTGGGCTCGCTCCCAGGGCAGGGGCTGCAGGACCCCTTGGGGTGGGCTGACCCCCAAGTGCAGTTATTGGTGACTGACCCCCAGCTGGCCAGACTCGTCCCTCCCGGCCTCTCCAGGCCGCTGCTCCCGTGCTCCCCTTCCCAGCAGACCTGGCGGCTCCTCCCACAAGGTGGCTGCTCTGCTGAGAGAGACAGGCCCC
>PISW01016050.1:0-14610 GCA_004023785.1 Mungos mungo | reverse complement strand
CCCCCCCCTCTCCTCCCCCCCATCACTCACTCTGGGAAGCCAGCTGTCATGTGGGGAGTCACCCTGTGGAGACACAGCGAGGAGTAAAGGCCTTCGTGAGCAGCCGGCCGGCCTGAGGCCTGCCAACAGCCAGTTAGCCGGGAGGTGGGCCCCTGTGCCCGCATCAGAGCCCCCCACGACCCCCTACTGCAGCCAAGGGAGACGGCAGGAGCCAGAAACACACAGGCAGCCCCCGGATCCCTGACCCACCATGAGCTGATGCCTGTGTGTTAAGTCCCTGAGTTTGGGGGTATTTGTTCCGAGGCAGCGGCTGACTCACACACTCGGAGGTGGGGTGCCAGGACACGGGGGACCGGGCATCCACCCGCTCCACCACCAGCAGCCTCCAGGTGTGTCTTCCTCATCGTGTCCTGGCAGCAGACGGGCTGTGATGACCAGGAGCCTCCAGCGCAGCGCCCTGACCCAGCATGCCGAGCGGTGCCCGAGGGCACTGACCCCAGGAGCACGCGTGTGAGCCCCCTCCCGGTCCTGCTCCTCCGACCGCCCGACGTCCGCCCTCCAGGGACTGTAAGGCCACAGGACACACTCAGACCTGCCGCTCAGTCCCCTGGCTCAGCTCCCTTCCCGGTGTTGTTTGACACAGAATCCAGCAATCCTTGCCACAAAAGTGTTCCCGAATTTTCCCCACGTCAAGAACTTTGGAGTCAGACCGACCTGGGTTTCCGATCTCTGTCCGCCATGGCTGCCCCCGGGCTCACCCTCCTCCTCGGGAGAGTGGGCTCAGTGATGGCGCCTGTGTCCAGGACGGAGAGAGAACGAGGCCGAAGAGCAGGGCCAGCTCTCAGCGGAGGGTGCGCTGTGAGGGTGTTGTCCCTGCGTTAATAATGTCACTGTCTCTGGATGACAGGAGGCGTGGGGCGTGGCGGGGCGGGGAGGTGCTCCCCACGGGGATGGTCCCTGCTGTGCGCCCCCCCCCCCCGCCCTCTCTGGGCTCCATGCGGAGCGGCGCTGCCTCCCACCCCTGCCAACGCCGCTCAGGTAGGAGACAGTTGCTTACTGTCCTCGGTGGGGACATCGGGCTGTTCACATGTCGTGACTACAGGAATAACACCACCGTGAACACCACGCACGGATCCTGGTGTGGCCGTGGCCCCAGTCCTCCCAGGGAGACCCCTGGGTGTGGACTCACCGGGCCACTTGCTTTGGAGGACCCGCCCCCCCCGGCCCCTCCGTGCCCGCCGGCTGCAGTGCTCCGGTGCCTGCTCGCTGCGGGACTGTGGGGAAAGGCCTGGGCGGAGGCGTGTGAGCCCCGGGTGAGCAGGAGGGGCTGGCTCCCCCCGTGCCCAGGGCCTAGGGCCCGAGGACACCAGGCGGCCCTCCCGGAGTGGGTGACGGGAGGAGGGCCTCCACCATGTCACCCACTGCTGTGGCTAGAGTGAACTCGGGGTCTCCTCCCATAACCAGTCTAAGGGAGGGAGCTGCGCCCCCTGGTCCAGCTGAGGACGAGCCTCGCTGTCGGGGGACGACGAATCACCTAGAATTAACCAGGACTAATTAGCCAGAATCAAGAATTAGCCAGAATCCAGAGGCTTTCCCCGGGCGGCGGCACCGGGCGCGGTTAAGCTCTGGCTCTGTGGGGGGCCACCTCCCGTGGGCGCGGGTCAGCCTGGGACCCGGGGGGCGAGTGAGGCCCCGAGGGGCCACGGGTCAGGAGGCCCCGGCACCCAGAGCCCCACAGCGCGAGCTCACGTCTGGCGGGGACCCCCCCTTGTCCCGGTGGCCCTGGTCCTGATTGTAGACACACGCACACGCGTGTGAGTAGGCACGTGTGTATGCTTGCACGTTTTGTATGTGTGGGTGTATGTGCACACGTGTGTGGTGAGTGTGTGTTGGTGCGTACTGTGTGCGTGTGCATGGATGAACTGTGTGTGCATGTGTGCACACGTGTGTACACGCGTGTGAGTATATGTGTGTTGGTGTGTACCGTGTGCGTGTGCATGAGTGAACTGTGCTCGCACACTCACAATACGACTGCGCACCTGTCACAGGCCCAACAGCGTCCTCAGGGCCTCACATCTACCCGCCCACGGAATCTGCACAACCCATCGTGCGGTGCGGAGCCTGAGGCTCAGAGAGGCACAGCGGCTCTCCTCAGCCACACAGCTGGTGTGCGGGACCAGCACACGAGGGCAGACCCTCACGTGGACCCTGGGCGCGCATTTGAAGGCAGAAAGCTATCTTTCCCTTCTGGGTGCACATCAGTGAGGATCCTTCCTTTAGCTCTGGCTCCGCCGCCGTCCAGAGGAGTGAGCGATCCCAGAGCGCATCCGGGACACGCGCTCGCTCGGCCAGCGAGAGGAAGGAGAGAAGGGGGACAGCTCTGCAGCCCTCGGGGACAGGAGAGGGTGAGGCCCGCCCGGAGCCCGGAGCCCCGCGGTCCCAGAGGGAGGGCAGGCCCCACGTGCCCCCGGACCACAGGAGCGCCTCGGCCCGGCCCGCACGAGCTCCGTCCTTCCTCCGATGCCGGCCGTCAGGACGAGCCCGTCCCTCCCAGGGGGGCCTCTGACCCCCGGCCCACGATGTGGTGCCCGCTCCCCGGGGCGGCTCCTGCCTGGTGCTCAGTCCCCCGGAGGGTGGTCCCCTTCTCGCTGTCACCACAAGCTTCCGTGGGAAAGAAAAGGCCGGGAGAGACCCAAAGGCTGGGGTGAGGCAGCCTCCTTCCTGGCCTCCGGCCTCCTCTGCCTGCCAGGCCCGGGTCACGGGACCGGAGGAGGACGCCGCCTGCGGTGACAGCTGCCCGCGCTCCCCTGTCTGGCCGCCAGACAGGCTGGCCTTGGCCAGAAATTATAGGTTTTGAGGCCGCTCCTGAACCAGACGCCCCAGGACAGGGCCGTTTTTGTTGTTGTTTGAATTCTCCTTGCCACCACTAGCCTCCCCCCCGCCGCTTTGGTTTTTTAAAACGTGTTTCATTATGTAATATACACGCGTTGTAGAAAAATGGGGAAATATAAATAGGCATCACGGAGGGTTTAAAACCTCCAGACTGCGTCGTGTGGGGAGGAGACGAGCCGCCCCGCGCAGGAAGCCAGGCTCGGGGACCGGCACCCGAGTGCGCGCCGGTGAAACTAAGCCGCGGCACCAGGAGCCGGTGGTGGCCCCGCAGGGGGGCTGCGCGCCGGGCCTGCCTCCCCCAGGACCTGTGCACACGCGGCGACATCTCCACCAAACAGTCCTACCGTTTCTGTTTGCAGGGACCGCCACCCTCCCCCCTGCGGCGTCTCCTGACGGACCTTCTTGCGCGAATATCGCGTGTGTTTTTCTCGTGGGAAGACGCAATCCACCTGCCTCCGGCGTCTCCACGGGTCAGACGGCGGGTGCGCATGCGCGGTCCCTCCACGCGCAGCCCCCCGGGACGCGGGCGCCCGGCCACCGGAACCTATCGCTCTTTCCCCCTCACGGAGGGCAGACCTCCTCCCCAGTCGAGAAATCACACCTGCGCCTCGACACAAGGGCGCCTCGAATCCGGGGAAACACCCAGCGCGGGACCTTCCAAAATGGTTTCGGTCCAACGTGAAATACAAACGCAGAGGGTGTCCAAGAAGAAGTCACGGGAATGCTTCGGAAACTTTATCCGCTAATTAAATTAGAGACGCATGTTTACTTTTATATTTTAAAACATTTTTGGGGGGCGCCTGGGTGGCTCAGTCGGTTAAGGATCTGACTTCGGCTCAGGTCATGGTCTTGTGGTTCGTGGGTTCGAGCCCCACATCAGGCTCTGTGCTGACAGCTCAGAGCCTGGAGCTGCTTCGGATTCTGTGTCTCCCTCTCTCTCTGTCCCTCCCCTGCTCATGCTGTTTCTCTCTCTCTCAAAAATAAATAAAAACATTAAAAATTTTTTCTTAATGTTCTATTTGAGGGAGAGAGAGAGAAAGTGTGTGTGCATGTGTGCATGCGTGTGCAGGGGGCGGGGCAGAGAGAGAGGGGGACACAGGATCTGAGGCAGCCTCCAGGCTCCAAGCTGACAGCAGAGTCCGACACAGGGCTCAGACTCACAAGCCGAGAGATCATGACCTGAGCCCGAGTCGGACCCTGAACCGACTGAGCCCCGGGCGCTGCTTACAAAGGCGGTGTTGAATTCGTTAGTGTGACCGCATAGACCGTGTGCTGGAGCACACGGCTCCCTCTTACTCCGGGGGACACCGGCCACCCCACTTCCCAGCCGCCCCGGCAGGTGGCACGGACACTCAGCAGTCTGCCCGGCGAAGTCGCCCCGTCACGTCGTGCGTGGCTCCGGGCCTGGGCTCCGGAACCTTCCGTGTCCAGCCTTCCCCAGCCTGTAGGCCGTCTGCTGTCGGGACACCCCCGGGTGCCAGGGACCCGCCGCGTGAGGGACGAGCGCCCCGCTTCCTCCACGTGAACGTCTCAAGGGCCCCGCGCAGTGCGTGAGCAGCTCTAACTCAACACGTTAACTCAGAGCTGACGCTGTTTCACTCAGTTCCGGAGTCGATTTTTCTGATTGGTCGCAGCTGTGGGCGACATCTGTGTCCTCATCAAGGCTGCTTCCTGAGCCGTCGCCTGGGTTCCCTGAGCACGCCATCTTGTTCTCACCTCGAGGGTGAGGTTGGGATCCGACCCGGATGCTGTTGACGACTGTGTCACCAGGACACGGTCTCCCCTGCCTGAGGAGCAGGGCGGCGCCCTCCCAGGCTGACGGGTGGGCTCCTCCGCTGTCTCCAACCCGAGTGCTCGCAGCCTGCCTTCTGGAAGAGATCTGTAAGAGGCTTATTGGCTGTGGCCTCCACCCCTGAGGTCCTCGGCAGGAAGACCCGCTAAATCCACGCTAATCCTTTGTGTCCTTGTCTGGCCTCCTGTGAGGTCATTTCAGAAGGAAGGTGTGCTTTCCAACTAAACTGGCTGGGTCAAAGTAAAATCATTGAAAGGCTGACCTACAATGACATCATTACTGGGGACTGTGTGTTTAGCCTCGTATGGTTTATTTGTATTATTATTTTTTTGTTTGGAAATTTTCACATAAAAAGTGGAGTGAAGTGTACAGCAGCCACTCACGTGCCCACCACGCTTGGGACGATCACATACCGGCCGCCTTCCAGAAGAAGAGGGACTCCTTCTCCGAGCCAGTTCAAGAAGCCACTAAGTAATTTAGGTTCAGGAGGGGGAAGCTCAGGGCGTAGCCAGCTTTCCCTAGAGAGGGCCAGGCAGGAAACATTTTCGGTTTTGCAGACGTACGGGCTCCGCTGCACCTGCTGGGCTCCAGGGTTGCAGAACCAAAGCAGCCGGAAGTAAATGAACGGGGGTGGCTGTGTTCCAATAAAACTTTATTTACAAAGACTGGCAGTAGCTCAGTTTGGCCTGTGGGCCGTAGTTTGCCAGCCCTGATAGAACTCATCTAAACTTAGAGAAACAGGAACACCTGGGTGGCTAACGCCTCAGTCGGTTAAGCCTCCAACTTCGGCTCAGGTCATGATCTCACGGTCCGTGGGTTCGAGCCCCATGTCGGGCTCTGTGCTGACAGCTTGGAGCCTGGAGCTGCTTCAGATTCTGTGTCTCCCCTGCTCACTATCTGTCTTTCTCTGTCTTTCAAAAATAAATATAGTGTTAAAAAAAAAAACTTTAAACTTTTTTAAACGGAAGTGCCCACCTCCGTCCAGCGGCCCAGCCATCACTGAGAAGAGGCCCCGGAGCCGCGGCCGTCAGCACCAGCCCTGCTGTGGTTTCAGTCCTGCCTCAGAGGTTCACCGGCCTCCACCGGTTACTGAGTCCTCCAAGTCTGAAGCGCCCCTGCCTCTGGGGAGAATAGGGGTGGCGCCCTGACCCGGGGCTGGGGGCACAGCCCACGGCTGACGTGTGAATACCTGCGGCCACTGTCAGTAAGCAGGGGAGGAGGGCAGGGAGCGGAGCGCCCCTGAGCGTGGGGGCGGCGGCTCGGAGCGGCAGAGGTAATTAAGATGTCAGGCCGCTGGGGGCAGCGGGAGCTGAGCTGGGAGCTGGTCGGAGGAAGCCGATGGAGGAAAGGAGGGCTGGTCCTTCTCCGTGCAAGCGGCTCTCTTTTCTGAGGCCATCTCCCCACTCGATGCGTTGTCCACACCGGCAGGGACAAGATTGCTTTCACTATAGCCCCCCAAGAGTAGGTGCACCCCTGATCACTGTGACAAACAGCCTCTTTCTAGAAACTTCCAACTCGGCCCCCAGGGGAGGCACGGGACAATCCGCCAGGCCTTAGGGGCGCTGGCTAGGGCCCATCGGCCAAATGGCCCACTTAGTGCCACTCCCCCGTGATGGCGCCTGCCTCCAAGCCAGAGTGGGTAGCGACCACAGCCGTCACCCAAACCAGGGTCTCCGGGGTCCCTGTGGCCCCAGGGGGCGCAGATAATCAGGCCAACCTGGCTTCTTCCCGGGAGAGGAGGCAGATGGGAAAGGGGTGCAGGCCACAGGCTGGGGCGCAGGGCCATGCCCAGGGCCGACCGGCGTGAGGCAGAAGGAGGGCTCTGCCATGGGACAGCCGTGGGATGAGGCAGGGAGGCAGAGGAGGTCAGAGGTCAGAGGTCAGAGGCTGGACAAGGCCACTCAGGGGTCAGTAGGGAAACACTAGAGAGAGAGATTTCAGAGTGCGAATCATGGAAACCTCGAGCCCGGCAATTAACGTGGCCTTGAGGGGGCCTGAGTGTGTGTCCCTGGCCCAGCTTCACCCCCCCCCCGCCCCCACGGTGGGTCTCACCCCCTGAAATGACCCTGTGCCATCCTCCGGTCCCTCCTCGCCCATCTTCCCCGGGACCATGGTCCTGCTGGCCTCCAGAGGTCCCGTCCCCGGGCTGAACGGGCCAAGCGCTGCTGGCTCTTTCCCGCCCCCACAGAGCGGCGCCTCGGCCGGTAGGAATGACCCCGTCTGGGCTGGGGATGTGGCCCCAGAGAGACACAGCCACACGGGCTGCAGCACAGACGGCATTCGGACGCAGGTGAGCCATAGCCACCACCCTGGCAGCTCTATGTCTCCAGCGGAGCGGTCTCTGTCACCTGACGGCCTCCGTGCCAAAGCCTCCCCCTGACGGACGTGCTGTCCTGCAGCCCAGCGTGAGGACTCAAGTCAGAGGAGAGCTGCTGGGGTTTCCCTTGGTGGCCTTGGCTGTGAAGGCCCCTGAGCAAGTCCGGGCTGAGAGCAAGAAGTCCCTTGTCAGGAAGGGCACCTTCGTGAAGGAGGGAAGGCTGGGGGTCCGTCCAGAGGATGCCCGGCTCTCCCTGACTTTGTGTCCTGCGCCCTCCAGCCTGCCGGGAAGTGTGGGGCTGCACCCATTTTACAGATGCCGTTCAGCGTCAGGAGCTCACCTGCGGCCAGCCCTGGGACCGGCACGGGGAGGCCCTCGCGGACGCGTGAGGTGGAGGAAGACGGTGGCTATAAACCGGGCGCCGGCGAGGGCTCCTGCCGCTGGGGCCTGCAGCGTCCCTGGGCCTGGCCGTGGGGTCACTTCCGGCTTATCGTCACCCTGAGAGAGGGCGCCGGTTCTGGGGCTCACCCTGCACGGCGGGAAGAACAGGCAGCAACTCCTGTGTTTCCAGATCCTTCTCTGGCTGCCTGCAGTCTTGGTCAGTGGAAGGGAACAGCACAGAGCCACATTTCCTCCTGGGGTTCATCATGTGTCACCGTGGCCGGCTGGATATGAGCCCGGCACCACGCCCCCGTCCCAGTCCCTGCACTGTGGGTATGTGACCTCACAGGGCAAAGGCCTTGAGCCCTGGATGTGGGAGGTGAGCCTTGTAAAAGGGAGGCCGAAGGAGGTCTGACTGCAGGGGAGGCAGACGCGGCGCGGGAGGGACGCAGGGAGAGCAGAGGCCTTGTGGTCCGGGGCCACGCGCTGAGCCGTGCGGATGCCTGGGCAGCTGGAAGACACGGACAGTCCCCCCGGGACCCGCGGGGGGAGCCAGTGCTACGGCACGTGGGCCGCCAAGGCCACCCGCCACCTTTATGAGGCGGCAGAGGCTTCGGTGGCTTGGGCTCCAAATGAAGGGCTTCTTCTCAAGTCCCTCCCCAGGAGCTGCTCGGCTCAGCGGCCTGGTGCTGGCGGGACCCACGGGTCCCCACTGGTGAGTGGCCCTGTCATCCTCACCACCAACCGGCTCAGTGTCACCGGTCCCAAGATCCAAGTCCCCAGCCCCCTCCCATCTACAAAGTTATTAGCCCAAGGTGACCTCTTTAAATGTAGCTAAGTGCCTGACATCCCCTCGTAGCTCTATGCGATGGGGCCACCGCAGCCACTGTGCGGTGGCCTCTCCAAGTCACCGGGCCACGTCTGGCCATCTGCAGCGTCGTCCACAAGGCGCTGCTCTGTGCTGCCTTCCCCACTCCCCTCCGGCCAGAACGCACCCCTCCCAGCTTGTCCAGAGCACACAGGTGTCCCTGTCACCCGGCCAGGGCTTGGGCCCGGGTCAGGGCACTGGCAGGTGAGGATCACGTCCCAGCTGGGCCTGGGGGACGGGCAGCGTGGAGCAAAGAGAAGGTCCCAGGGGGCAGTCGGTCCTGCGTCCACGGCCCAGCCGCTCTGCCCCTGGCGTTTCCTGCTTCGTAGAGGAGGGAGAAGGATACCAGCCCCCCGAGCTCTGTGGAGGCCACGCAAGATCGCGGTGCAGACCTTGCCCCACGTGGCCACGGCCACAGGCGGCTGATAAACCAGCCCCCGCCGCCTGTGCAGCCACAGCTCCCGAGTGTGGACCCCAACACTTTCACCGTGTGAATGCCCGAGGGAATTTATCAAACACGCACTGAGTGTAGTCGTTGAGCGAGAAGCTACGTAAACGAAAGAGAGGAAACAGAACCTCACGGCTTGGGGCAGGTTCCTGTCTGGGATGAACTGGAGACGTCTGGGGCCTCCTGGGAGCTGTCTCTTCTCCCTCCTGCCACTGGGAGGCCCAAGGGCTCCACGGACGCCGGGAGGTCCCCCGCGGACCCGTGCGCTGGCCAGGGCGGCCCACTTCCAGGGACCAGGCATTCCTCGGTTCCGGAGCGTAAACACAGTCCACGGGGCCCCAGGGAGGGTCACGGGCCTCATGAGCCGACTGGGCGTCTTGCTGTCCAAAGACCGCCGTGCACCTGGGCCCACGTCCCGAGAGCCGGGAGAGCCCAGGACGTCATCGGGTTGACCCTGTGCTCTTGTCGATGGGCAAACTGAGACCAGGATGGCCAGCGGCCTCCGAAGGCCACGAGGGGGCGGGGCCAGGATCCGAGCCTCAGCCGCTGAGCGGAGACTCTGTGCCCTGTTAGAGCAGCAGGCACCGGGCTCAGCCTCCTCTGCGGGCACGACGGTGCCCACTGCCTGCCTGACACCCACTGCCTTCATGCCGAAGCCGCGGCCCCGCTGACCGGAGCCCGCGTGGACCCTCCGTGCCTCTGTCCCAGTGGCGCCTGCCGCCTGTGCCTCTGCAGTCACAGCAGCCAGAGCCCTGTCCTCTGTTCCAAGGGATTTCCCCACATCAAAGGCAACTTCTAGAACTTTCTGTGGGTGACTGAGTACCGAGGAGCGGTTCCATCCCACTTTCCCCACAAGCAAAAGCTGGGCTCTGGCAGGACATGAGCGCGGAGCTGCCAGTCGGGGCTGGACAACACTCTGCCACAGGGCTCACGGCGTCCCTAGACACAGCGAAAGTGGTCAGGCCAGCCCCTGCCCCCCCGGGACCTGCGTCAGGAATTTGCACCGACGGTCCTTAACGGGAGACACCTCCCAGCAGAGCAGGGCTGTGAGTCTGGGCCGACGCCTCCAGACGCCGCACGGCCTCTGTGTGCACAGATGTCCCCCCCACACACACACCTCCAGACGCCGCACGGCCACGGCACACACAGCCGACCCCCCGACGCCCGCCTTCCCGGGCTGCCCACGCCACTGCCGCCCTCCCCACCAGCGTCCCACTGGCTAGAAATGAAAACCCGTGTCCACGCAACATGTGGACCAGCCCACGTGACCACCGACTGCTGAGCGGGCGGCCCAGGTGTGGCCCCACGCGTCCACGCGGGAACGTCCATCGGCCGCGAACAGGGCGGGGTGCGGCCACACACCACGCGTGGGGGGCCCCGGAAACGCTCTGTCCGGTGAAGACGGCACAGCGTGACGGCATTTATGCAGGAAGAGGGTAAATCGGGGGCTGCCGGGCTGGACGGGAAGGGGCGTGGGAGGATACAGAGGCCACACAGGTGTCGTTTCAGGGAGGTTAAAAGGTCCTAAGACTGCCGTGGTGACGGCCGCACTGCCCCGTGAGGACACTAACCTCCACCGAGCTGCACACTCGACGCGGGGGAATTGGGCTGTGCCTTGCACCTCAGTAAAGCCGCCAGCACCGCAGGCGTCCACAGAGGGCCCGGACCTGGGGCGACCGGACCTGTCAGACCTTCTGGGAGCTTGACTCACAGAGTTTGCGGACCAGCCATGTCTGCGGAAGCGAAGCCCTGGTGGGACGGCCCTGCCCCGGAGCCGCCGCCGTCCAGCCACAGCAGGGTGATTAGTAAACGCGGTCTATTCGCGCAACAGAGTGCAGGCGGCAGTGGCCAGGGATGAGCGACATCCGCCCACGGCACGTGCGTCTCGCCAACACGGCGTCCGGGCGGGGACGCAGCTGCCTCCTCTCTCTGTGCAAACCTGAGACCAGCCCTCCTGTTGAAGGGCGCTGATGCTTACACGGGGGGGGGCCAGGGGGACAGGAAAGGGGGCCCGGGGGCTGGTGATGTTCTACTTCTTGATCTGGGTACTGTCCCAGGGGGGTGTGTGCTCTGAGACCCCCACGCACAGCACACGGGCGGTTTGCACGGTTTTTGCCGGTACCTCGTATCTCAGTAGAAGGTCGGCTGATAAAAATAGGTCTCAGGGTTAACGCCAGGAGACGAGACGAGTGTCCCAGCTGGAGACTGGATGGATGAGGTGTGGGAAGAACGGGCTGCTGTTTGTACGAAGGAGCGAGGTGCTGACCTCGTGCTGCCCCAGGGCGGGGCAGGGGGATGAGGAGTGCCTGCTGATGAGGACGGGGTTCCTTTCTGGAGTGATGAAAAGTTCTGGAAGTGGTGATGGCTGCCACGATGCTGAGAATGTGCTCAGCCTCTGAGAGGCGTTTGTGCGGGGAGCACAGCGGGAGAGGCTGGCCTCGCTTCAGCGATGCCCCTGGCAGGACCGAGGGGGGGCCGGCCCCCCAGGTGGCACAGAAATGAGGACGGTGACGGGGTCGGCCCGTGGGTGTCTTTCCGTGTGCCAGGCCTTTCAGGGCCCGCAGCCTGCCCACTGGATTCTCACGGCCACACAGGGCGTCCCCTCACAGCGGGGGACATGAGCCTCGTCCCCCACACAGCGCCGAGAGGCAGAGCACGGATGTGAACCCAGGAAGCTGGGCTCCAGCGCCACCTGCTTGATGTCACCCCCCCACAGGTAGCCCGGCCCCGAATGTGCCCCCGGGGATGGCGGAGTCGGTGTGGAGCCCTCTCCCGGGAGGCGGGTTACAGAACGAGAGCTCACTAAGTTACAGGCTGGCAGCCTCGAGGTCGATGCGGGCGGCACCCAGCCCCAGGGTCTGCCGGAGGGTGGGAAGTGCGCAGGCGCGGACCACACGCAGCCCTGGAGGCGGCCCGGGAGGCCAGCGCCCCCCACCCCCGCCCTGCAGGGCCGGACACGTCCGCTGGTGCAGAGCGGCGCAGGTCACCAGCTGGCCCCAGTCCGGACTTGGCTCCCTCCAGCCGGGGAACAAATGGGAGCCCAGGGCGGAGGCCACGGCAGGAGGTGACCCGCAGGGCCAGGGCTGGCCTAGGACACGGCAGGCTTTTCCATGTCCAGGCTGATGTCCATTAAAGAGGAACCTGCCCTAACAGAATTGGGCCTTCTGGGCCCACAGGCTTCATTTATTCATGTGGCAAACATGTATTGGGCACTGCGATGTTTGGTTTTACGTGTCGAGCTGGCGGGGCCACAGCGCCCAGATATTTATTCAGTCAAACCTTATTCTGGATATTTTTAGATGAGACTAGCATTTAAATCGGTGGGTTGAGTAAAGAGGGTTGCCCTCCATAATAAGGGTGGGCCTCATCCAATCAGTTGAAGGCCTAACTAGAACAAAAGATTGACCTTCTCCAAGTAAGAGGGAGTTCTTCCAGGGGCGCCTGGGTGGCTCAGTCGGTTGAGTGTCTGACTTCGGCTCAGGTCATGAGTTCAAGCCCTGCATTGTGCTCTGTGCTGACAGCTCAGAGCCTGGAGCTGCTTCAGATTCTGTGTCTCCCTCTCTCTGCCCCTCCCTCGTTCATACTGTCTCTCTCTCTCAAAAATAAACATTTTTTTAAAAATTTAAAATATATAGGGGCACCTGGGTGGTTCAGTTGGTTGAGTGTCTGGCTTCGGCTCAGATCATGATCTCACGGCTCGTGGGTTGGAGCCCTGTGTCCGGCACTATGCTGACAGCTCAGAGCCTGGAGCCTGTCTCTGGATTCTGTGCCTCTGTCTCTCTCTGACCCTCCCTTGCTCGCACTGTCTCTCTCTATCTCTCAAAAATTAAAAATAAATTAATTAGTTTAATTAAATATAAATTAAAATATATATGCGTGTGTTTGTGTACACACACACGTAAACACACAATATATAAATCTATGTGAGAGAGATTCACAGTGTATATGTGTACACGTGTGTAACATGTATGTACATAGGTACGTAGCGGTTGTGTAATATTAATCCTGCGTCTCTGACGAACACAGGAGCCTGCCGTGTGGGAGGGCGGGGACTCCCAGCAGGGACACAGTCCCGGCCGCGGGCCGCCACCCGGCTCCGGCGCGCCCGGCAGACCTGGGACCACACGCGGAGACACAGGCAGAAGCCTTCGGCCGCTCCTGAGAGCAGGCCCGGCTCCAGGACGGAGGCCCCTCCCAGACAGCGGCGGGACCCGGGCGGGGGGACGTCACGCCCCAGGCTTCTCCTTCCTTGTCTGGGAAGTGGCCTAATGACAGCTGTGCCCCGTGGGCAGCGCCCCCGAGGGCCGGACGGGACGAAATGCACTTAAGGCGAGTTGTGCTCGGCCCCCGGGGCGCCCCGCAGACCTCCTCTGCCTGCGGCTCTCCGGCCGAGCCCGGGCCTGTCGGCGCCAGAGTCAGCCAGGAGCGTGTCTAACAAGGCAGGCTGCTGGGCCGCTCCGATCCGCTGGTTCTTCCTCTCTGGGCGGAGGAGCCCAGGACCTGCCTTGGAAGCACCCTGTCTCTGGGTAGCAGGCGTGGAGCCCCGGCCGCCCTGGCCCATCACAGGGGGGCACCGAGGACCCCGAGCAGGCAGGCTGCACTGGGCCCCCTCTAGACGGGCAGCGCCAGGCCCGGCCTCATCTCCCTGGGCTGAGTGAGCTGCACGGGGCTGGGCTCCCAGCCCCCGGGAGAAATTGCCTGATAATGAGCTACCTCATTACCTTGCAGACTGCCACCCCCCTGGGCCACCATCTGCCACCTCACCTGTCCCTGGCACAGCCCCATCCTCCGCTGCAGGGAGGGGGAGCCCATGCCGCCTGGAGCCTCCTCTCTCCAGACGGCGCCTGCATCCTGCTCCCCCGGCGAGGGGCTCTGTGCTGAGGCCAAGGCTGTGGGACAGACGAGCCGGGGGCCGTGGGGGCGGGCCGGGCAGCTGGCTCGCCGCACGTCCTCTGGCAGCGCTGGGGGGCCTCCTTGCTTCAGACCGGCGACAGTTTCCTAGCACAAAACTCCCGTCTCCACGCCTTCCTCCTGCTTTCCCACCGGAACCCCAGGGCCATGCAGGGCCTCGAGGTCCCCATGCCCCGGCCCTGCCTGCAGCTGGCTTGGGCTGTGGGGCCCAACTCTGCTGACTGCACGGGCATGTCAGGAAGAAGTTTCTGGAAAAGCCCTTCCCACTCAGTGGCTTCCGCACTTTGCACCACCCTCCTTCCTGTGTGGAAGCCACAAAAGGCAGCGGTGCGGCCACCGTCTCGCATCCTCGGAGGCAGTGAGGTCAGTGTTGACCGCGTAACTGCCGCCTCAGCCAGGCCACCCGCGTCCGCGCAGCTCGGGGTCCCTGCTGGGACGCGCTCCGTGTCCCCCACGGCGCCCGAGCGGGGCTCTGTTCCCTGCGGTGCGCACATGCGGTTCCCAAACAGCTCAGGAATAAGGGTCGGGGGTCTCCGTCTCCCCCCTGTCGTGGGGCCCAGCTTCCCCAGAAGCAAGCCGCCTGCCCAGGCTCTTGGGGTCTTCCCGAAGTCTGGACGCACACGCAAGCCCGCGTCATCACAGGCTGCTGTTCTTCCCCCTGAGTGGTGGCACAGGCCACACGGTCGGCACTCTACAGTGACACCTAGACCCTCCCAGACCACGACAGGGGACGTGTGTGCTTAAGGTGTGACATCATCTGAAGTGACGTAACCAGAACCCCACCGATGGACACTAGGCTGTCTCCAAGCATTCCAGGCATGCGCTTTGGCAATGACTTCTAAAGGTACTGTTCGGCCAGATGGCTAAGGCTCTGATGGAAACACTGAGGCGGCCCCGCGAAAAACAGGCTGGGAGGCAGCCAGAAGGCCAGCAAGGAAGGCGCCTTTTCTGTTTCCCTTCTACCGAAGGCCCGGTTCCCGGATATATGGCCCCACCCCCAG
>PISW01016049.1:0-14635 GCA_004023785.1 Mungos mungo | reverse complement strand
ATCAAAATTGCACCAGCGTTCTTCTCAAAGCTAGAACAAACTATCCTCAAATTTGTATGGAACCACAAAAGACCCCGAATAGCCAAAGTTATATTGAAGAAGAAAACCAAAACGGGAGGCATCACAATTCCAGACTTTCACCTCTACTACAAAGCTGTCATCATCAAGACAGTATGGTATTGGCACAAAAACAGACACAAAGACCAATGGAATAGAATAGAGAACCCAGAACTGGGCCCACAAATGTATGGCCAATTAATTAATTTTTGACAAAGTAGGAAAGAGTATGCGATGGAAAAAAGACTGCCTCTTTAGCAAGTGGTGCTGGGAGAACTGGACAGCAACATGCAGAAGAATGAAACTAGACCACTCAGGCACATGAAATGATGCTCAACATCACTCATCATCAGGGAAACACAAATCAAAACCACACTGAGATACCACCTCACAGCAGTCAGAGTGGCTAAAATGAACAAATCAAGAGACTATAGATGCTGGCGAGGGTGTGGAGAGACGGGCACCCTCCTACACTGTTGGTGGCAGTGTAAACTGGTGCAGCCATTCTGGAAAACAGTGTAGAGATTCCTCAAAAAACTATCCATAGAACTCCCTTATGACCCAGCAATAGCCCTGCTAGGGATGTACCCAAGAGATACAGAAATGCTGATGCATATGAGCACATGTACCCCAATGTTTATAGCAGCAATGTCAACAATAGAAACATGGAAAAAGCCTAAATGCCCATCACCTGATGAGTGGATCAAGAAGATGTGGTATATGTACACAATGGAGTACTACATGCAATGAGAGGGAATGACATATGGCCATTTGTAGTAAAGTGGATGGACCTTGAGAGTGTCATGCTAAGTGAAATAAATCAGGCAGAGAAGGACAGAAACCATATGTTCGCACTCATAGGTCTAACAGGAAAATTTCAGAATGATCTAGCTTCAAGAAAAGCAAGCAGTTAGTAGTGCTTAAGAAAAATTGATTCAGTATCTAATGGATAATCGATACCCATCATAACACAGCATTTTATATACTGTTAAGTGAAACTGCAAAACAATCTAAGTTTATTTTGGGAGTGTTTGCTGTATAATTGGATTTAATGAAATGTTTAGAGGTGTAGTAGGCATGACTTTGAGTAGATAATGAAAGAAAATTCAAAATGCTTATTGATTTATGATGTGGTTTCATCTTAGCTTGGGCAAAGCACGCAGTATTTAATACATAGTAGCAGAGTATTTACTATGGAAGCTTGAAAAGATGTGAGTTCTTTGCGTGCAATCTTTCATTTATGCATGTGAGAGGGTTATCGTTTTTTTAAATATTTTTACATTGTAGTACTTGTTTTGCTTGTTGGTGGTGTTTGCTTATTTAATACATTCTGTCAAGGACAGGAATTACATGCTGGGTTTTTTTTCTTTATTCCCCCCCCCCCCAGGGAGTGTGTCTTGGGTTTTTCCCTTATTATTTTCTTTACTTTTTTTTTTCTTCCTCTTCTTTTTATGGTGGTGGGGGTGGTTATGTTTAAATGAAGTTGCTTTTATAGCACCAAAGAATTAATCATCCATTTTCTATATAAAAGGTAGCTACTTTTCTGCATGGACCTCAAGTATACTGTAGTATAGAGGTGGAATTTAAGGAAAGGTATTACGCAGGCTGTGTTTTAGCTTATAGGCAAGTAATAAATTGTATCATGTATCTTGAATGTATCATAGATAAGCTGCTAAATAACGATTGCCACTTCAGTTAGCTGTGAAATTAGGTGATTAACTAGTTGGTACTTAACCTTTTAATTTCTGTATAAGTCTAATTACATGAAATAGAAGTGGGGGTTTTGATTTTTTACTTTGCTTTTATGTTTGGAGTGTCATTGTAACTACTGTATTGTAAATGATGGAAAATAATTGCATATGTTAAAAAAATAAATTGTGTTATATTAAAAATAAATAAATAAATAAATAAATAAATAAATAAATAAATAAATAAAACATGCTGAATGGGAAAAATATGCAACCAAGAATTCTTTATCCAGAAAAAGCTGTCATTCAGAATAGAAGGAGAGATAGAATTTCACAGAGAAACAAAAACTCAAGGAGTTTCAGGTCACTAAATGAGTCTGTGAGAAATATTAAAGGTGACTCTTTGAATAGGTGGGGTGAATGGCCAAAAGCAACCAAAACTAGAAAGGAACAGAGGACATCACAAGAAACACCAATCTTACAGGTAACACAATGGCACTAAATTCATATCTTTAATAATTGCTCTACATTTAACTGGAGTTAATTCTACAATTAAAAGACATAGGGAATCAGAATGGATTTAAAAAAAAAACAAGATGCATCGATATGTTGTCTATAAGAGACTCATTTTAGGCTTAAAGACATCTACAGATTGAAAGTGAAGGGACAGAAAACTATCCACCATGCTAATGGATGTCAAAAGAAAACAAGAATAGCCATACTTATATCAGAAAAACTAGATTTTAAGACCAAGACTGTAACAAGACATGAACAAGGGCATCACATCATAATTAAGGAATCTATCCAACCAGAAAAGCTAACAATTATAAATGCTTATGCCCTCAACTTGGCGACACCCAAATATAGAAATCAATTAATAAAAAACAAAAAGGGGACTTACAGCAATAAACAGATCATCTAAGCAGAAAATCAACAACAAAACAAGGGCTTTGAATGACACACTGGATCAGATGGACTTAACAGACATATTCAGAACATTTCACCCTAAAGCAACAGAATACACATTCTTTTTGAATACACATGAAACATTCTCCAGAATAGGTCACATACTGGGTCACATATCATTCCTCAGCAAGTACAAAAAGATGGAGATCATACCATGTATATTTTCTGACCACAATCCTATGAAACCTGAAGTCAACCACAAGAAAAAATTTGGAAAGACTATAAATACATAGGGTTAAAGAACTACTGAAGAATGAATGGGTTAACGATGAAATTAAAGAAGAAATTTTTAAATACATGGAAATAAATGAAAATGAAAACATGACAGTCCAAGGTCTCTGGCATGCAGCCAAGGCAGTTATGAGACAGGAGTATATAGCAATACAAGCCTACCTCAAGAAGCAGGAAAAGTCTCAAATATACAACCTAACCTTATACCTAAAGGATCAAGAAAAGAAACAGCAGGGGGGAAAGAGGTCAAAAGCCAGCAGAAGAGGGGAAATAATAAAAAAATAAGATCAGAAATAAATAATATAGAAACAAGCAAACAAACGAAAATAGTAGATGAACAAAACTAAAAAATCATTCTTTGAAAGAATCCATAAAATTGAAAAAATCCCTAGCCAGAAATCCAAAAGAAAAGAGAGGACCCAAGTAAATAGAAATCATGAATGAAAGAGGAGTTATCACAACCAATACCACAGAAATATAAACAATTATAATACTATAAAAAATTACATGCCAAAAAATTGGGCAATCTTGGAGAAATGGCCAAATTTCTAGAAATTCACACACTACCGAAACAGAAACATCAAGAAATAGAAAATTTGCACTGACCCAAAACAGCAAAAAATTGAATCAGTAATAAAAATCTTTCAACAAACAAAAGTCCAAGGTCAGATGCCTTCCCAGGGAAATGCTACCAAACATTTAAAGAAGAGCTAATACCTATTCTTCTCAAACTGTTCCAAAAAATAGAAATGGAAGGAAAACTTCCAACTTCATTCTATAAGGCAATCATTTCCTTGATTCCAAAACCAAAAACCCACCAAAAAGGAGAATTACAGGCCAATATCCTTGATGAACATGGATGCAAAAATCCTCCACAAGATACTAGCCAATCAATCTAACAGTACATTAAAAGTATCATTCACCACGATCAAGTGGGATTCACTCCTGGGATGGAGGTGTGGTTCAATATTTCCATAGCAATCAATGTGATACATCACATTAATTAAAGAAAGGATAAAAACTATGTGATCATCTCAAAAGATGCAGAAAAAACATGTGACAAAATACAACATATTTTGGATTAAAAAAAAAAAAACAAGTCCCACCTGTCATAATGACTAAAAGAAACAACACAGCAAGCAACAGATGTTGGAGAGGCTGTGGAAAAAGGAGAACCTCTGAGACTACTGGTGGGAAAGCAAACTAATACAGCCAATCTGGAAAACAGTATGAAGTTTCCTCAAAAATTTAAATATAGAACTACCCTACAGCCTAGATATTGCATTACTAGGTATTTGCTCAAAGGATGCAAAACATTGATCCAAAGGGGTACATGCACCCAATGTTTATTGCAGCACTATCAACAGTAGTCAAATTATAGAAAGAGCCCAACAGAAGACATGAATAGACACTTCTCCAAAGAGGACATCCAGATGGCCAACAGACACATGAAACAATGCTCAGCACCATTCGTCAGGAAAATACAAATCTAAACCACACTGAGATACCACCTCATGCCAGGGAAAGTGGCTAAAATGAACAAAACAAGAGATTATAGATGCTGGCAAGGATGTGGAGAAATGGGCACCCTCCTACACTGTTGGTGGGAATGTAGCTGCTCTGCAAAACAGTGTGGAGTTTCCTCAAAAAATTAACAGTAGAACTCCCCTATGACCCAGCAATAGCACTGCTAGGGATTTACCCAAGGGATACAGAAGTGCTGATGCATAGGAGCACATGTACCCCAATGTTCATAGCGGCACTTTCTACAATAGCCAAATCATGGAAAGAGCCTAAATGTCCATGAACTGACAAAGGGATCAAGAAGATGTGGTATATATATACAATGGAGTATTACATGGCAATGAGAAAGAATGAAATATGGCCATTTGTAGGAAAGTGGATGAATCTTGAAGGTGTCATGCTAAACGAAATAAGTCAGGCAGAGAAAGACAGATACCATATGTTTGCACTCATAGGTCTAGCAGGAGACCAGGAGAAACCTAATGGAGGACCAGGGGGAGGGGAAGAGGGAAAGAGACTTGGGGAGAGAGAGGGACGCAAAACTTGAGAGACTATTGAATACTGAAAACGAACTGAGGGTTGAAGGGGGAGGGGGGAAAAGAGGTGGTGGTGATGGAGGAGGGCACTTGTGGGGAAGAGCATTAGGTGTTGTATGGAAACTAATTTGACAATAAACTACTTTAAAAAAAAGAAGAAGATGTGGTTTATATATATAATGGAATATTACATGACAATGAGAAAGAATGATATCTGGCCATTTGTGGCAACGTAGATGGACCTCGAGGGTGTCATGCTAAGTGAAATAAGTCAGGCAGAGAAGAACAGATACCATATGTTTTCACTTATAAGTGTAACAGGAGAAACTTAACAGAAGGGAGGGGAAGGGTGGAAAAAGAGTTAGGGAGAGAAATGGAGGCAAATCATGAGAGACTCTTGAATACTGAAAACAAACTGAGAGCTGAAGGAGGAGAAGGAACGGGGAAGGGGGGTGATGGTCATGGAGGAGAGCACCTGTAGGGAAGAGCACTGGGTGTTATATGAAAACCAACTTGACAATAAACTATAAATTTAAAAAAACAATATGGATGGAGCTAGAGAATATAATGCTAAACAAATAAGCATTATAAATATGACAAATAAGTCAGTCAGAAAGACAAATACCATATGATTTCACTTATATTTGGAATTTAAGAAACAAAACAAACAAGGAAAGAGGGAAAAAATAAAAGAGAGCAACAAACCAAGAAACAGACTTTTAACCAAAGAGAACAAACTGATAATTACTAGAGAGGAGGTGAGGAGGAGGATGGGTTAATTAGGTAACAGGGATTAAGGAGTTCAGGATAATGTACCAAAATGTTGAATCACTATACTGTACACCTGAAACTAATATAACACTGTATGTTAACTAACTGTAATTAAAATAAAAACTTAAAGAAATAAATAAAAATAAAAAATAAAGATAGGAATAAATCTAATAAAGCATTAGCTTGTGATGGAGAAAATTACAAAATGTATTTGAAGGATAATAGGAAAAGAACTGAGAATAGAGATATATTTCAGGTTCAACTGGAAGACTCAATATCATGAAGATGCTCCTGAGTTCAGTACAATTACAATAAAAATCCTAATAAGGTGATTCTAAAATTCATATGGAAGAATCATGTACCAAAAGTAACCAAAAGTATTCTTTTTTAAAAATGTTTTCTTTAATTTTTTAAGGTTTATTTATTTTTGAGAGAGTGAAAGGGACAGCTCATGAACGAAGGAAGGGCAGAGAAAGAGAGAGTCATAGAATCTGAAGGAAGCTCCAGGCTCCAAGCTGTCAGCACAGAGCCCGACGTGGGGCTCAAACCCACAAACCATGAGATCATGTCCTGACCCAAAGTAGGAGGGTTAACCGACTGAGCCACCCAGGTGTCCTGCCAAAATTATTTTTTAAAAAGTTGAGGAACAACCCTTCTAGATAGCATGATAGTAATTGAGATAATTTGTATTGGTCATAAGGTAAGAAAATAGAAATAAAGGCAGGAAGGATAGATTAGAAAGATCTTTTGAAACTTAAAAAATGACATAGAAAACATTTCAAATAAATGAAGGAGAATGATGTTTTCAATAAATGATGCAGTAGTTATTAGCTATATGACCAAACAATAAAAGAATTTGCTTTATTCACACCCAACAACAAATTAAATGTGGAGTAAATGTAAATGGCAACCCTTCAAAATTGTATTTAAAGATACACAGAATACCTTTACCACCTTAGAGTAAGTAATGATACCTAAAATAAAGATTAAAAATACACAGTTTCCAGAAGATTAATTTTGACCATCTTAATATCAATCTTAATATGTTAATATTAATATCTCTGGACAAGACAAGGTGTGCCTGGGTGGCTCCATCAGTTAGGTGTCTGACTTCGGCTCAGGTCATGATATCACAGTTTGAGCCCCACATCAGGTTCTGTGCTGACAGCTCAAACCTGAAGCCTGCTTCAGATTCTGTGTCTCCCTCTGTCTCTCTGCCCCTGTCCTGCTCTCTCTCTCTTTCTCTCTCTCTCTCTCTATTAAAAATAAATACTAAACAAAATTTCTGAATAAAACATTGAAAAAATAAAATATATGCACAAGATGAAAGATCATAAACAAAATGATAACTTCAGCCACAGAGAGATTTGCACATAGATAAAGTGTATAGATGAAGGGCTCATCTCCATAACATGAGAAGAATTCTCCCAAATCAATAACACAAAGCACAGTAAAAATGGACAAAGCAAATGAATAGTTATACCCACAGGGAAAACCCAAATAAGATGTCCAGCCGCACAAAATATCAGAAATACAAATTAAAATAACCTATAATATTAAAAAAAAGTATTAGTAAAGTGTGCTTTGGGGGTGCAATAACTGACAATAGGAAAAAGTTATTCTGTATACTGTATTTTTTGTGGCTTATATGTGTATGTGTCTGTATGTTTTGATCTGTTTTTATGAAAAATGTGATGGAGATCTATATTCAACAGCAGGTACAAATCTTAAGTGTACAGTTGTATGACTTTACACAAAGTGAAGCATCTGTGAAGCTACCATCCACACCAAGATATTATCATTGTCCCAGAAGTCCTCCTTGTGTTCTTTGCTAGTGGCTAGCCCCAGGGCAGACAACTACACCCCAGATTCATTTTGCTCCCTTTAACTTTATGTACATAGAATTATACATTCTTAGTCTTTTGTGACTGCTCCTTTCATTCAACAATATTTTGTAAGATCCATGTTGCACTTTAGATTTATTCTCATTTCTGAATAGTATTTTGTAATATGAATAAACTAAAATTTATTTATCCATTCCACTATTGATGGATAATGTAGTTAATTGTTTGCTATTGCAAATAGAGTTTCTATGAACATTTTTTTGAAGCACATTGCTATGAAATTCCATTTTATAGATTATCTCGATATGGACCTACTAGCTGTGTCTTCAAATTTGAAGAAGCAATCGCCTCCTCCAGTCTTTACTGGGTGGCTTCAGGAGAGAAATACCTTCTGTCACCTTACCATGGATTCCAAGTTTTTTAAGACCTCTGTGGGTACACCTACTCTAAACTTCTTGCTCCCTCTTGCGGCAGATTTCTTAGGCTTGTTTGCCTATCTGCAAAGATAGACCTAACCCATTGCTGAATGCTCAAGTTTGCAGTTTCTCCCAGGCCCACAGATTGGGGCTGGCTTCCTGTGCACACTCACTAGCCATTTGCAAAGGCTGGCTCAAACACTGTTGGGAGCATGCACACATGCTTGCACTGGTTGAGATGGAGGTGTGTGTGGGTGAGTTATTCAAGCCATTGGGATACTTGGGAAAATTGGTAGGCAAAGCTCCCCAGGGGCTCCTACATGGGCCTTCGATGGAGTCCATGATGCAGTTAGTAGGATCTCTGCCCCTTTGATACATTCCACTATGAGCCTCCTGGTTGCTGTTCTCCCAAATGCTCATGGGCCCTGTCATGGAGTTCATGAATCAGTCCTCAGGATGGAGTAAAAGAGAAATGCACCTTGTTGTCAGTGTCCTTCACAGCTGGAGAAACCAGGTATGACTCACATGCTCTGGCTTCCCCCACAGAAGAAATCACAAACCTAAAAGGACACCCCTGACAGTGAGTTGGGGGAGGAATGACAGTAAAAGTGAAATGCAACTCTGACCCTCTTCAACTCATTACCTTATCAATGTTGCACTGATCCAAGTATCCAGAACAACACTGAGTAGAAGTGGTTACAAGAAGCACTCCTTTCTGGTTGCCAATCTCAGGAAGAAAGCTTTCAATATATCACTATTAAATATGATTTTGCTTTAGTTATTTTTGAGATATGTTTTACCATGTTGGGGTGCCTGGGTGATTCAGTCGGTTAAGTGCAGGACTCTTGATTTCCTCTCAGGTCATGATCTCCTAGTTGGTGTGATGGAGCCCCCAAGTAGGGCTTTGCACTGACAGTGGAGCCTGCTTGGAATTCTCTTCCCCCACCACTACCCCTCCCCCCCACACACATACTCTCTCTCTCTCAAAAATAAACAATTTAAAAAAGATACTGATGCATAGGAGCACATATACCCCAATGTTCATAGCAGCACTTTCCACAATAGCCAAATCATGGAAAGAGCCTAAATGTCCACCAACTGATGAATGGATCAAGAAGATGTGGTATATATATATATATATATATATATATATATATATATATATATATATATACAATGGAGTACTATATGGCAATGAGGAAGAATGAAATATGGCCATTTGTAGCAAAGTGGATGGACCTTGAGGGTGTCATGCTAAGCGAAATAAGTCAGGCAGAAAAGGATAGATACCATATGTTTGCATTCATAGGTCTAACAGGAGAGACCTGGCAGGGGACCATGGGGAAAGGAAGGGGGAAAGAGAGCAGGGGAGAGTGAGGGACACAGATCGAGGGAGACTACTGAATACTGAAAACGAACCATGGACTGAAGGGGGAGGAGGAGGGATGGAGGGGGTGATGGTCATGGTTGGGGGCACTTGTGGGGAGAAGCACTGGGTGTTATATGGAAACCAATTTGACAATAAACTATTTAAAAAAGGATACTTTTTACCATATTAAGAAACTTCTATTAATTTCTGATATGTGATGAAACAGTCTCACTTTTATGTGGAATCTAAAAAAAAGAAACCAACCTCATAGAAACAGAGAACAGATTGGGAGTTCTCAGAGGCAGGGAAGGAGTGGACCATGAAGAAATGGTTGAAGGTGATCAAAAGGTACAGACTTCCACTTTAAAAAAATTAAAGTGTTTGTCATGAATGTATATTGAAATTTCATGTGGTTTTTCTTCATCCATTTAGATAATCATATGATTATTCTCCTTTATCCTAAAAATATCATGAATGACATTAATTCCTGAAGTTATACCAATGTTGCAATCCTTAAATAAATCTAAGCTAGTAGGATATATTTTCCTGTTTTGAAAATATTTGGTTTCAGACTTTTTGCAGTCATGTTTATGAATAAAATTACTTTCTGATTTTCCTTTCTTTAAATAATTTTTGTCAGCTTTAGGATGATGTTTATTTTGAGCTCATGATACTAGTTGAAAATATTCTTACTTTTTTATTCTCTGTAATATCTGTTATTTATTCTTGAAATGTTCTAAAGAAATCACTAGAAAAGCTATCTTAACATGTGTTTCTTTATGAAAAGAGTTTAAAGTAAAAATTCAATTTTTAACAGATAGAAAAATACATAATTTCTATTTTTTAATGTCATTTATAGTAAGCTATTGTTTTTTTCTTTTAGAAATTTATTTCATCTAATTTATCATATTTGTTGGCATGAAGTTGTTCATAAAATTTCTTATGATATTTTCTATATCTTTAGATTCTGTAGTTATATTCCATTTTTCATTTCTAATATTGGTCAAACAAGTCATACGGCCATGCCCAGATTTGGCAAAGCTAAAAAGCACAATTGTCCCATGCGCTCAGAGGTAGAAACAGACAACACCTGTGAACATAATGTTTAGCACATTCTACTTCTGGGAATTTGAAGGTAGATTATTAGGGGAAGACAGAATTCAGACCATTGAGCTGTGTATGCACTGTGCTATGCATGCACACAGAGCACTCACTGACTCCCAGACGAGTAAGCAGCTTTCCCCAACTGGGCCTGGCCCCTGTCCTCCTTTCCTTTCTGACACAAGACCCATAGGCTGGTGTCCCAGTGGTACCATGGACCCTTCCCTGGCCCTGGGAAGAATAGACTGCTGGACCTACTCACACTATGGATCTTAGAAAACATTAAATCTTACTTTATTTTGTTTCAAAAGTAGCAATCTTCCCTGACAAAGTTTTTCAGTGAGCAACTCAGTATTAAACTTATTATAAGAAAATTACCCTTGGTAATGATCTGAACTTTTAAAAATCCATTTTCCATTTCTAAAATGAGAGAGTTCAATTTCTCCCTACATATTATTTGTTTCATGGCACAGATTGGAAATAGTATCAATTTTCTGCCAGCATATTAAAACATGTTTTTATTAACTAGTAATTGCAGCGGGACTTGGAAATCAGCAACAAAATGCTTCTGGAGAATCGAATATATATACTTCTGATTTCTTTAATAAAAATCATACCTCTATAGTTACTGTAGTTTCTTGGGTTTATCCACCCTGCAGCCATGCATGATGGGAATTTTCTCAACCTCTTCCTAGCACATGAATATCAAGAAGCTCAAGTTCATAGGTAGTTCTAAAGACCATAGATTAGTCTTACTGCAAGTACATTAACTTTGGCAGAATTTCATAAATATAACAGATGGCATAGGATAACATTAGTTTATTGGAACATAATCAGAACATTTCAACCTGGGAAGCACTGTGGAGAAGTGGAAAGTGCCTAGATGTTGGAATCAGATATATCAGGTCCAACCACCAGTTCTCTGTTGTGTGACCTAGGAAAATCTCGATCTCACTGACCATTAGTTAGTTTCCTTATCTATATGGATAGGAGACCAAAGCCTACCTTGCAAAGTTGGTATTATGATTAGCTGTGAAAAATGTAAGTTGGGTGCCTAGCATCAGAGTTTCTGGACCACCGCATATACTGTAATGGAGGTGGTAATGATTATTGTCATTGCCCTTACACAACCTTCTCCAGGACGGGCCTATCTTTGAGGAGGGCCAAGCCTAAGCAGCTGCCTGCTCTTAGATAACAGAGGAGGGGAACTGAACATTACCCGGGAATTGTCCATACTCCAACTTCAGATCTGAGCCCAGTCAAGAAGTGATGCTGACCATTAAATGGAATACAGAGAATTAGGCAGAGCTAGGTATGTCAGGTGAGGAGAAGGTGTTAACAGGATGGAGTGGCGTGTTACATGTCAGGCATCTTGGTGAAAGCAAAGATCATTTACAGTGAACTTTGTAAAGATGTATGAGCAAAGACTGAAGACATTGAGAGTATTAATGAGTGTTTGGATAGAGGGTGGAGATGTGATTAGTGGAACACAACTACAGGTGACACAGATAAGACTTGACCATGAGAGGATGACAACTGACCATAACAGAGCAGGGGCTCTGTCTGCTAAAGGCATTGCCCCAGTCTCCTCAGAAGGTGGAATTAAAGGCTTACTTTGGACCACCAAGAGGTGATTGGTTGTTTACTCCTCTGAACTTTTTCACAAATGCTCCTGGGATCTTCATGCAGCCTCCAGGTTATGAATCACTCCAGGTATGGACTCAAATAAATGTCTGGGCTGGAAGAAGCCACATGACTGCTGTGAATGCAAGTATCACAGTGGACAGAGGCAGAGCCTTCATCCAGAAAAAGCACAGGTCCTGCAGCCAAACACCTTGGTTGGAATCCAGCACTACTCAGCACCAGCTGTGGGATAGCACGCAGAATCAATGAATGCTAACTCTAGAGGGAAATTTCTATGAGAAGTGGGATATTAGCATGGTTTTAAAGTGGTCTCTCTGGATTAGTAATTAGATTAGTTACAAGGAAAAAAGTGTTACTACAGGACATAAAATTAGACAACACCTTGACCAAGTGATTAAAATTAACATCACAATTGAAGAACAGATGGAGTCCATATGTCTCTAGATGTGATGCCCTAAGAAGGATATAACATCACTTTTCTAGCATTCTGGCCTAAAATGCATAATCTAGATGTAGCCATGAGAAACACTAGGCAAACCCAAAATAAGGAATATTCTATTTTTCTATTTAAAAAAATCAATGTTCAAAAATAGAACCAATAGGAGATATATAAAATTTATTAGAAGGAATTGATTCATGTGATCACAAAAACTGATTTTACAATCTACTCTCTGCAAATTGTTCCAGAGTAAAAGGGACTAAAAAGACACTGTATTTTAATGAAATACCTGATCCTAGGACTAGACGTGAATTGGAACCAGGAAAATTCTGTGAAGAACATTACTGGATCAATTGACAAGACTGGAATGTTCTCAATAAATTAGAAAAAAAGAGTTGAATTTGATGAAGTTGATAATTATACTGAAGTGTATGTAAGAATGGCTTTTCTTGGAAAATATATACCTAAGTATTAAAAGGTAACTAAATGGCTTAGAAAAATATATTTTGTATAGAGAGACAAATAGAGAAAGCAAGTGGGGGCAAGGGTGTTATCAATAGGTGACTCTGGGCTGCCTGGGTTGCTCAGTCAGTTGAGCACCTGACTCTTGATTTCAGCCCAGGTCATGATCTCACAGTCATGGGACTGAGCCCCACATTGGGCTCTGCACTGAGCATGGAGCCTGCTTGGGATTCTCTCTCTTTCTCTCTGTCTCTGTCTCTGTCTCTCTCTCTTTCTCTCAATCTCTCTCTCTGTCTCTCTCAAAATAAATAAACATTTATTTAGAAAATAGGTGAATCTGGGGTTCCTGGGCAGCTCAGCTGGTTAAATATCAGACTTAGGCTCAGGTCATAATCTCACCGTTTGTGAGTCCAAGCCTGGAAACTCTCTCTCTCTCTCTCTGCCACTCCCTCCCCATCTTGCTCTCTCTCTCTCTTAAAAATAAATAAACATTAAAAAAAGAAAATAGGTGAATCTGGATAAAGGATATATAAATGTTTTATATTCTATTCTGATTTTTATAATTTTTCTGTAAGTTTGAAATTATATCGAAATAAAAAGCTTTTTAAGTGATTCTCGTGGTAATAAGGACACTTATGAATGATATCCATGTGAAGCACTAACATAATACTGTTTCATGAACTTTGAGCAGAGATTAAGATGGCAACATAGGTCATTCCTGACTTCAGATCCCCTCACAAGAAGACCAGCTAGCAACTATCTATAGACAAGATACCATTTTGAAATTCATAGAACTGGTGAAGCTGCAGCACCCGCTAGACCACAAAGGGAAAAGAAAGGACTGCATTAGAAAGGTAAGAGGAGTGAATTCATGTTTATCACATCACCCATACCACACTGAGTGTCACACTGAGAAGGATCCCCAAGCCTAGAGGTTCTCCAGTGGGGAAAAAGTGCAGGGTGGACATGCAGTTCCCTCAGCATTGTGGGATGCTTCCTGGAATGCCCGCTCAGCTTTTGTCTCATAAGAATTACTGGGAGAATCTGTGAAGCTTGACTCCTGGGGATCAGACAGAGACAGAGAAGAGGGGCAAGGCATACAGCAACCAGCACTTAGTGGACCTGACTGTAGAAGTACATGAGCAAAGATCCCAGCCAACAGCTCTTTCTGCAGAGCCACAGTGATGTCCCAGTTTGGCCACAGAGCTTCGTGGCAGCTCTGCCTGACTGTCCCAAAAGACCATGCCATCTGTGGAATCTGTCCTATAGGCCCACCTAGGCAAGAAAGCAAATTCACAGCGAAATGGTATGGAATGGATGGGTGGTTTGTGCAAGCACACCTTGAATGTCCCTGTAATGTCACTATCTTTTTTTTTTTTCCATAATACTTTATTGTCAAATTGTTTTCCATACAACACCCAGTGCTCTTCCCCTTAAGTGCCCTCCACCATCACCACTCCCTCTTTTCCCCCCTCCCCCTTCCCCTTCAACTCTCAGTTCATTTTCAGCATTCAATAGTCTCTCAAGTTTTGCATCCCTCTCTCTCCCCAACTCTCTCTCCTTCCTCCGCTTCCCCTGGTTCTCCAT
>PISW01016048.1:0-14632 GCA_004023785.1 Mungos mungo | reverse complement strand
CAAAGTTCCTCCTGAGTCTCCTTACGGGACTGTCACTTGCTGAAGAACAAGGAATCGGGTTCTCTGTCCCCAATGCAGCAAAAGCATGATGACTGCAAACGTGACCAAGTGGTGCTTGGTTGGTCACGCCGATTCATTCTGCACCACATTTGGGCTCTGGTCATGTCCCTTACACGGAGTTGTGAATCGGGTCCCCAAGAGGGACCCCGAGCTGGCATGTATTAGAATTCCGCGCTTTGGAAACCGCAGTGCAGAAGAAACGTGAGAACCGTGATCACATGTCGGGACTGCGGTGAAGGCCAATGCGTTGTGCTGGCTCAGCTCAAAGTTCCTCATGAGTCTGGCTTAGGGGACAGACATTTGCTTGAGGACAAGGAAACCAGGGTCTCTGTCCACAATGTTGTCAAAGCACGTTGGCTGCAAACGTGACCACGTTTTGCTTTGAGAGTCACTCCGATTCATTCTGCCTTTGATTTCTGGGCTGCACATGTCCCTTAAACGGAGTAACGAATCTGGTCCTCAAGGTGGACCCAGCTCTGCCATGGGTTACAATTCCGCGCTTTGGAAACCCCAGTGCAGAAGAAACGTCCGAACCGTGATCCCATGTCGGGACTGAGGTGAAGGCCAATGCGTTGTGCTAGCTCAGCTCAAAGTTCCTCATGAGTCTCCTTACGGGACTGTCACTTGCTGAAGAATAAGGAATCAGGTTCTCTGTCCCCAATGCATAGAAAGCATGGTGACTGCAAACGTGACCAAGTGGTGCTTGGTAAGTCACGCCGATTCATTCTGCACCACATTTGGGCTCTGGTCATGTCTTTTAAACGGAGTTGTGAATCGGCTCCCCAAGGGGGACCCCGAGCTGGCATGTATTAGAATTCCGCCCTTGGGAAACCCCAGTGCAGAAGAAACGTCAGAAGCGTGATGTCATTCCGGGACTGCGGTGAAGGCCAATGCGTTGTGCTGGCTCAGCTCAAAGTTTCTCATGAGTCTTGCTTGGGGGACTGTCCCTTGCTGAAGAACAAAGAAACCCGGATCTGTGTCCCGAATGCTGCCAAAGCACGGTGGCTGCCAACGTGACCCAGTGGTTCTTTGTCAGTCACGCCTTTTCATTCGGCACCACATTTGGGCGCCGGTCATGTCCCTTAAACAGAGTGGCGATTCGGGTCCTCAAGGGGGACACACCCCTGGCATGGGTTAGATTTCCGCGCTTTGGAAACCCCAGTGCAGAAGAATCGTCAGAACCGTGATCCCATTTCGGAACTCAGGTGAAGGCCAATGCGTTGTGCCGGCTGAGCTGAAAGTTGCTCCGGAGTCTTGCTTAGGGGATTGTCACTGGCTGAAGAACAATGAAACCAGGATCTCGGTCCCCAATACAGCGAAAGCACGGGGGCTGCCAACGTGACCCCGTTGGGCTCTGTAAGTCACGCCGCATCATTCGGCACCATTTTGGGGGCTCGTCACATCCCATTCCCGAAGTTGAGATTCGGGTCCCCAAGGGGGACCCAGCTCTGGCATGGGTTAGAATTCCGCGCTTCTGAAACCCGAGTGCAGCAGAAATTTGAGAACTGTGATCACATATGAGGACTAAGGTGAACACCAAAGCGTTTTGCTGGCACAGCTGAATGTTGCACAGGAGTTTTGCTTCGGGGACGGTCACTTGCTAAAGAACAAGGAATCAGGTTCTCTGTCCCCAATGCTGCAAAAGCATGGTGGCTGAAACCTTGACAAAGTGGTGCTTTAGTTCTCTGCCTGGTGGATTTGTGGCTGGAACCTCCTGGGTCTATCCTAACCCTAATCTTGAATCCTTAGCTCACCCTTACCCTATGACCAATCCCTGTGGCTGCCTGCCACCTTTCAGCTGAGTCAGCCCCGCACATCAGCACTCATTGAGTCCCCAAGGGAGATCTCGGGCCTGGTGTTGCTTCTTCCCTAGTGACTCGCCTGAATGGATCCCTAACCCTAGCCTGGGCTTTGCTTCCATGGTGCACCGAGCCCCGAGATCTGGAAAAGCTCAGGCTATGGGCCCAGATGTGGTGTAGGGTGAATCAACATGACGTAGTGAGCTAGACAAAGGCCATATTTTTTATCAGGCATGCTGTCACACCTTGGGAGACGGAGGTCCTGGTGTCCCTACACCTGAGAGAGAGACGGTCCGTCAAACTCAAGCACAAAGTCCTGCCGGCAACTTGCCATGTGAGCTAAACTCACCCTTCTGGGCAGACGTTTCCCCCCCTGGTGGATAGGTTGCTTGAGTCTCCTGGGATCTAACCCTAACCCTAGCTACCCATCTATAGCTCTCCCTAACCCTAACCAACACTCGTGGCTCCCTGCCAACTTTTAACTGAGCCAACCCTGCATGTAGGCCCTCACTTCAGTCCTCAAGGGAGATCAAAGATGGTGTTGCTTCGGCCATAGCAACTTCTCTGGGTGGAACACTAACCCCAGCCTTCTGTGTTGTGTTCAGCGGGTTCAGGAAAAGCTGGGGCACCAGGCCCAAAAGTGCTGCAGGGTGAATTGGCATGAAATGCTAGGGCTTTACCCAAAGGATACAGAAATTCTGATGCATAGAGGCACATGCACCCCAATGTTCATAGCAGCACTTTCTACAATAATCAAATCATGGAATGTACCTAAATGTCCATCACCTAATGAATGGATAAGGAAGATGTGGTATATATACACAGTGGAGTACTATATGGCAATGAGAAAGAATGAAATCTGGCCATTTGTAGCAAAGTGGATGGACCTCGAGGGTGTCATGCTAAGTGAAATAAGTCAGGCAGAGAAGGACAGATACCATATATTTGCACTCATAGGTCTAACAGGAGAAACCTAACAGAAGGCCACAGGGAGGGGAAGGGGGAAAGAGTTGGGGAGAGAGAGGGACACAAACCATGAGAGACTATTGAATACAGAAAATGAACCAAGGGCTGAAGGGTGAGGGGGAGAAGGGAAGGGGATGATGGTCATGGAGTGGGGACACTTGTGGGGAGAAGCACTGGGTGTTATATGGAATCCAATTTGAAGGTAAGATACAAAAATTTAAGAATGAGTCTGAAGGTACTTGGGGATATCAAATAGTAAGGGGAAAAATGTAACTGGAAAGATATATTAATAGCACATCTCAGTAAAACAAGTAAAGTAAGGGGTCAGGAAATTGCATTCAACTTTTCCCAACTTTTATAGCACTATGAATATACACTTAGCTTTTGCTTTCCAGTCTAATTTTTGAATTCTTGAATTGTTATATTGATCTATGGGCACTTTTCTGAATGTATAACAAAGGCTAAAGAAAAATATGATTTATCTATATTGTGCTAAAAACTAAATTTAAAAATTCACTTTATAGTATCTTCACAAATACTGTTTGTAGGAAGAAAAAATAGCATAACTTGCCAATTTACTATTATGGTGACATTATTTGTACATTTATGTTGGTTTTTGGTAACGGTAGTTTATGTTTCAAGAGCTTGCTTCCTAGCATCTATTTCTGTATCAATATCTGTATTTATATCTGTATCTTCATCCATCCCACATCAGATTTTCATGTTGTTAATGGATAGTTTTACTAGAGATTTTAAAAAGAAAGGGAAAATACTTCTGTATTTTTAACGTTTTTTTTTCCTTATGTTTTTATTTATTATTGAGACAGAGAGGAACGGAGCATGAGTGGGGGAAGGGCAGAGAGAGAGGGAGACACAAATTCTGAAGCAGGCCCCAAGTTCTGAGCTGTCAGCACAGAGCCCAATGAGGGGCCTGAACCCACGAACGGTGAGATCATGACTTGAACCAAGGCATCTGCTTAACCAACTGAGCCACCCAGGCATCTCGAAAAATACTTTTGTACTCTTATACTATGTACTATTATACTATTGCCGTATTCTTTAGCTTTTCTCTTAATGTTCATAAAGAATATAGGAATAGTATCTAATGTCCTAACAAAGGTAATCAATTATATTGCCTTTGACAGATTCCACCTATAAAATTTCAAGAACACAAGTATCTTTCAAATCAGTTCTTCCTAGAAAAATCTTCAGCATATGTATCAAAATGGAACCCTAAATACAGCCCTGGAGATCGGTTAACACACAACACCCTTACTCAGAAATGACTATTCAGTTGCTGCCTTGATGACTTTGCTTTTCTCTTCTGAACTATGTGGGTACATAGCTTCTTGCTAGATTCCTCTACTATTTCTGAACATGGTCTGAATTGTGTGCTCTGTTGATAGATTTCAGATTGCTCCTCCCTTGTTTAATACTCCCACAAATGTATTTATTTGTGCTATGACACAAAACAGAAAACTTTGTGCTCTGAAAAAAAATAGTGTTCAAAAAACAAGATTTATTGGAAAAATATGATTAAATAGAGAGTTCAAAACCCATGCAACTTTATTATTCGAGTATTAACAAAAACAATACCATTTCTAGCAAAAATTGTACCATACTTTAAAAGGCATGCAAACTTCCTAGTAAACTAAAATAGTATAGAAAATATCTTTTCTAAAAAGCAATGTAAGGATGTTCATAACTTGATAAAAAGAATTCTAAAGAAAGACTAAGATGTCTAAAATGTGGAATCAAAGACCAAACCTCCAAAATTTCAGAAATCTGCAAAAGAATGACCAAGTCGGAAAAGGTGGTCAATCTGTGTTAAAAGAAAAAATAGAGGAAGAATAAGCATGGTGTACTATACTGCATTCTTCCACAACTTGCTGCATTAGTGTACTTTGCTTTCAGAAGGAATATTTGGTGACACACAATATAATTGCATTGGGAAAATTACATAATAAAATAAGTTTACTATTTACTGAAAATATATGCACTAATTAACATATTCATTAACACAATAACTTCTTCTAACTTGCAGAATACATTATATTAAATATCATGTTTAAGTACAATAGGTGATATAACAAATTGTAGCTGAGTTCTGTGCTCGGGCTCTGTGTACATTAACAGTTTTTTAAAGAGTCTTTCTACCTTAAGAGTAAAAGCACAAGTTACAAAGGTTGAGCAAGAAACCTATCCAAGGACTGTCTTCAAAATAAACTCTTCATTTTCACAACCAATTCTTATTCGTTCACCAAATTTTACAACTCAACCTTCTCTTTTATCAAAAAGTTTCCTCAAGGGGCACCTGGGTGGCTCTGTTGGCTAAGCATACGACTTCAGCTCAGTTCATGATCTCACAGTCTGAGGGTTCGAGCCTCGCATCAGGCTCTGTGCTGACAGCTCAGAGCCTGGAGCCTGCTTCAGATTCTGTGACTCCCTCTATCTCTGCTTTCCCCCTGCTCACTCTCTGTCTCTCACGATAAAATAATGACACAAAAAATTAAAAAAAAAAGATTCCTCATACTACTAAGTTTCAAGCAAGTTTTATCAGCCCTCTAAATGCATCCTGGGTGCATCTGAATTTATGGTAGTTACATAACACAGATCTTCATTTGAGAATTTGCACCCCACATTCAAAATTAGATGGCTCCACACCAGTGTTGTTTGGTAAGTTTAAGAACACATGCTTTCTAGTAACTTGGATATTATTCAAGTCCACAACCATTCACTAGGGACTTGCTATGGCCTTACCATTATAAATGCATTATAGATATATATACACACTAGATTATTTTCCAGCCAGCCCACCTTGTTGTTTAAACCATGTAGTAACTACAACACAACACAAGCAATGATGCAGAATCTAACACCATGAATATCAGTTTTTGAAGGAAGATGCATTCACTATTCTAACTTAGAGTGACATGCAATTCTTTTCTCCATCTCTGTTCTCCAAACACCTCTGTTCTGTCCTTTTCTTGATCTGTCTTTATTTTCTTTCATCATCTTAAAGATGTATTGGTGGTGGACTCTTTTTCAAAATTCACTTCTGACTGTGGTCATATCACATGATAGTGTATGATTTAGAGGGATGGAAGTCACAGAGAAAAATTGGGATGAAGTTTTGGAAACTCCATCTAGGGTCAATTTCTATGACAACCCTTCACCAGTTTCCCTGTATCAAAAGGAAAGGAAAGTAAAATCAAATGCTGTCCTTGGCAATTTGAAACTTGATAGAGATGATAGCAGGGCAAAATACAAAAGAACAAAACTGACATTCTAGAAAACTTGAAATAATCCTTCACTTCACAAACACACGTTAGCACACTAGTCATTAATCACTAGGCTACAGTCCAGTCTTATTCTGTAGCTACAAACTGAAGCTATGGTTTGAATACAGAAATGATAAGGATTATCTAGAGAACTGAAGATCTTTACCAATGTCTAATTGCACTCAAAGGGACCACTTTGTTAACCAGGTCTTAACTGATATTCTGATGCTCATTGAGCCAACATAATTTCTATTTCAGCACAATATCCACCAAAAGGATATTTTTGGTTGTTCTCCATAACCTTCCAGTTTTATTAGGCATCCCACTGTTCTCGGCCAAATTTAAATAAATTATACTTTCCCTGTCACCCTTTGATATCTAGAAATTACTAGATTAATTTGAAATGAAATGATGTTTATTGGATACATTATTTTGCTTTTTGTAGATTTTTAAATATTTATATAAGTAATCTCTACACGCAAAGTGAGGCTCAAACTCATGACCTGAGACCAATTGTCTCATGCTCTTCCAACTTAGCCAGCCAAGTGCTCCCTGGATATGTTATTTTGATTGAGTACTTAATGTCATCCAAAAATAATATAAGTGAGTAATAGACCATGAGCTTAAACACATAACAGTCTAAGGTTACTGTGAAGATTTGATTTTACTGAAGCTGAAGGACTAATGGAGGAACACTTCACTGAGTAGACTCTAGAACCAAAATAAAATAGAGTATTAGAAAATTAGGATGATTTTCTTGGGAATGGAAACTTTCCTCCGCCAAAGACAGGTCCAGATTTTCTGGACCTGAACCTTATACAAGTTGTGTATTTATATAAGAAAAAGCAGAAGCAATAATTAATGCAAATTTGACCTCAGTGTGTTGGAGAAACTTTTGCAGGTGGGAAGCCCTTATGTTTGTTTCATTAACTTCTCCCTTCGCTTTCTACTCATCTTTACTCTTACCTCTGAATTCTACGAGTCCCTATCCTCTCTTAGAACCAACTGTGAAGGAATAACTAATATTTCCTTTTGATATTTCTATCTCAAATTCTCCCAATGAAACCAGCTCTTCCTTTTCATAATACAAAACATTTTCCAAAATCAAAGTACTATTTACTTTTAAGGTACTTCCCTATCCCAATTCTCATAGTTAAATCGTAAAATATAGTTATACTTATTTTTTATTAAATGACATTATAAAATTAATGTGAACTCATTAGCAGTGGCTGGCATATAGTATGTACACGATAAACAATAAATGATTGTGGTGATCACGTTGTTAGTGGTTGTAGCACTAATAGTTATTTAGTATCAATAGTGCTAATTATGATTACATTTGTAGAACAGAACATATTTTATTCTTTCCCTACACCTCTATTCCAGGACATACTATATCTACTCTTTTGAAGTTTTTATTGTTAGCAATAATGGGAAACAAGAAATCATATGAACTTTGGTAAACTCCATTTACTTTATTGTACTCTAACTAATACAAAGCCTGTGCTTTCAGGCACACCAACCACTGAAGGAATAAACACAGATACATTCGAAATAAACCCAGTCTGAGAGTCATCTTGAAATTTTGTTACATGACTTAGTGTTTCAGGAAAGTCATGCGTGGCACAAAGGTTGAAGTCAGAATGGGGCATCTTTGGGAAGAGGGTAGTAGAAAGTGTCATATTTCATCCTCAGTCTTTGTGGTTGGAAAAAAATATATATCTTAGAGTCAATAGGACACCCAGGCTGGGTACACTGAAGTATTGGGGAAGACTCAACACTCATGTCATAATGTTCTTTGTATAATGAAGGATATGGGACTTGAGGTATACTTCAAACTTTCATTTGAATATGGGTATGTGGCGATAGAAGATTCCAGGCAGAAACAACAGTAATAGGACAAGAATTAACAAGAAACCGAGAGCTAACTCTAACTAAAATCACAAATTGGATATACTTGAATAGTCTGAGTTTCCTCCATATGTCTGTGCTGTTGTCAATGTCATGTTGTTATTGTTATGTGTTGTGGTTGTTGGCACTACAGTCTGCAGTCCAGTTTGGAGTGCCCTGACCAAGCACGCCACTTTAAGCCATCCCACCTTCTTACTAATATTTGCCCATTTCAATTTTAGCTTAAGAAAAATGCAATTAGGAAATAAATCTGCTTCCAAATTTAAATCCCAAAGCCAACTCTAAATGATTTTGGAATCATTCAGTATTTAGGATTATCCACTTCACTACTTCCTTCCAATTACATGGCTAGACAAATGTAATTGAAAACACAATCTCTATGAATTTGGCATATTTCATTATTAAGGTGGGAGCTAGGTTGAATTACCATTGATAATGAAAACTTTATATATCTATATCACTGGGCAAGCTAGCAATTTAATAAGATTAATCAAGAATATTGTAAATATTTAAAGGCATCTTTTAAAATACATTATCCAATTAAAATGATTTATCATGCTACAAACCATAGCAAAATTCTACATATCAATTAAAAACAACCATTTATTTTATCAAATGCAAATCCATCTATACTGCTTGTAACATAGTTTGCCTCTGTCTTCTCTCTCTCTCTCTCTCTCTCTCTCTGAGGTCTATTCATTTTGTATTCTAAAAGGTATACTTCAGAGTGCATTGACATATGATCCATGACAGTTTAGTTTAGTAGCACAATAATTATAATCACAGACTTTGTGTTCAGAGACCTAGACTAGAATATTATTAATTGTATAATACTGCTAATTTATTGACTTCCCTAATCCTCAATTTCTTCCTCAATTAAAGGAATAATAAATCACAGCTGTGGTTGTTAAGATTAATAAGGGTTAATAGTTAGGAAAAGTGCTTGACTTTTATAACCATTCAACTAAACTGAGATACCATTATTTTTTTCTGACACTGTTATGTTATTATGACTAGTAGAAAAAGTATACATAATAATGCACATAAACCAATTGACACAAAGTTTGCCATACTGAAATCACTCAATAATTATTTTTGTTATTGTTATCATAAAGTGTAAAATGCTTAGTACTGAATGCAGTAAATATTCATGCACTATCAGTTCCCTCCTGCTTTCCATTGCAACATACACATATCCCTGGGGAGGTCACATGGTTTAGTGCAAAGTGTCATTTTCTTTCAAGCTAAACAGACCTGCATTTCTGTCACTCCTCTGCAACTTCCCATCTAAGGAGCTTGTCCAACCATAATAATGAACACTTGAAGGTAATATTGTGAAAGACTTTGAAATGGGCTTACATGGGTGCCTTCAATTGAAAGTTGGATGTTCTCTTATATTGTCTGATTCCAATGGATCCCTAGAACTCTCAATATCTTGGAGATACTTTACAACTGTGTACATTGTAGGTAACTGATAGCAATGCACATTATTCTTTTCCATACACATGAAAAAAAATTTTGCTCTGACAAAATATGACTGATTCCCACCCTTCTGTAGAATACATATGTTTTGCATTATTTATAAATAAACTTTTATTACTTAGTGTGTTTGTATGTGCATGTATGTATGTGTGTATGTGTGTGTATCTATGTTATCATTATCCTTAGAACCAGTTGTAATATCTACTGGCTCCCTCATTAATTGATTAATTAAATAAAATCTTTAGCCCATATTCATTTTCTATCTGTATGAGAGCTATGGTTATATTATTGTGCTCTCTTCTAAAAATTATCTTACCTACTCAATACGTGTGAGCTACTCTTACTACCAGAACTATTCTAAACAATTTTTTCATGTATTAACCTTAGAAGTCAAAAATACTATACTCGGGATTCATGGCATCCTTTTAAAAGACTTATAATGGATGTGCCCATTCCAGTGTACCATGGAAGGCCAAGACTGGTTGAAATAAGTTTAGAATCTCCAGTTGTTCAGCCATAGGAAAATCACTTTTATTTCCTCTTCCCAGAAATGGAGATGATAGTCTCTGCCTCATGGGATTATCGTTAAGATTGATTGCTGTCGTGTCCCGCCGGGCCAGCAGGGCAGTAAATCCTTGCGGGTTCTTGATCCTGAGGGAGGGAGAGAAAGGGCAGGAAGGAGACGCAGAGAGTGGAGACAGCACACAGTTTCTGATCAAGCCTCTTCTCTTTATTCAGAAAAACTGTATCTTAAAAAGGTTTTTTAGGCGGGAAAACAAGGCTGCTGACCTAGGTCGGTTGCTAGGAAACATGGTTAAGGGAATAAAGCTAGGGTAAAGAAGGAAATAAACTAAGGTTTTTAGCACAGCACTGAAGGGCCGATACCACCCTGCCTGTAGGCGATTGATCTTTGTTCTTCTGGCTTCTCCTCTGACATGGAGTGGCGCTCCCCTGCCTATTTTTGCAACTCCCCTCAGGGAGTGACATATCCGGCTAGCAAATGGCCAAGCAGCTGAATCGTTGCCGCTTCCCACAGGTTGCAATAGAGGAGACTTGCAGTTAGCACTTCAGTGAACAGTATTTATCACTGTTATGGAAATTCGGTGTCTGACCATGCAGTCCATGTGACTGCCTAATACTTCTCATATTTTGCAGGTGTTTCTTATGAGAAGCTCTAACCTCATCTGCTGTAACTTTCATTTTCTAGTTTGCTCATTAGCTTGGTTTGGTTTTATGTCATTTTACTCCTTTCCATGGTTCAACGTTTTTAATACAAATACTCTTCCTATTCTCAATAGCTCTTTCAAGTTAAATATCCCATCTTCCCTGATGTGTTTTTAATATCGCCTATTTCCCAGATTTGTTACTTCCCTAGTTATCTTGTAGTTTGTAAAAGTTATCCTCAAAGTACTATCCTTAGAACTTGGGATTCTTTTTGATTGTTGTTGTTATTTATTTAATTTTGAGAGAGAGAGAGACAGAGAAAAGTGGGGGGAGGAGAGGGGAGAGACACAGAACCTGAATAAGGCTCCAGGCTCTGAACTGTCAGCACAGAGCCCAACACAGGACTTGAACTCACAAACTTTGAGATCATTACCTAAGCCGAAGTTGGACAATTAACCGACTGTTTCACCCAGGAGTCCCAATATATGACATTTTTTAGTTTGGAATATTTTAGGCTAATATTGAGCATATTATAGCCAACTAACATCTTCAAATCTTTTTTCCCACCTTCTCTCTCTCTTTTTTCCTCTCTGTCTTTTTTACTTGCACAGTTGGCATTTTGAATCAAAAGTTAGAAATTTACATGTATCACTTATAATTGAGATAGTCATATTATATAACACATTTAACACACAAGACAACCCTTGGAAGTAGTTACTCTTACAGATTTAGATCAAAAAATGAAGCACATATTATTATTTTTGAGCAAAAAGAGGTACTCAATAAATGTTACAAGTTTCTTTTAGTCATTGAGCATTTGACCTCTAATTTAATGCTTTCGTAATCATTGCCATGGGAATCTCACAAGTAGGTGCCCTGAAGTGCAGTCTAATCTCAATCAGGGTAGCCACAGTTGACCTATTTCCCCTATGGGAAGAAAGTGGTATCATTGATTTGGTATTTCTTATCGCTTTTTTCCTGGTGGGAGAAAGTATCAAGTCAGAGTTCTCAGTCTGTAGTTTACTTCCAGCTTGATGCTAAAGATCAATTTACATTAGTCACCTTAACTATACAGAGTTTTTGAGTCCTACCTCACAGTGCTACTATTTCTCCCATTTAGCTTTTTAAAAGAACTTTTAGTAATATCAAACCACTTTTCTTTTCTTCAAAATTAATTAATAGATCTTCCAGAATATTAAGGCACATACTTCTAGAAAAAATATTAAAAAGGCATAATGTCCTTTTTGAAAACAAGGTAAATGGATAAATATCTAGTTTGTTTAGGCAGAAATTTCTGGATCAGTTGTTATCTTCTATAGTGGGTTGTATCTTTCAAAAAGATTTGTCCTAGTCACAATCTATAGTACCTGTGAATGTGACCTCATTTGGAAATGAATTCATCCTGGATTCAGAATGGTCCCTAAATCCAATGACTAGTGTCTTTATATTTTATTAAGATTTTATTTAACTTCTAGTTAGTTAACATACAGTATAATTATAGTTTCAGGTGTAGAATTTAGTGATTCATCATTTCCTTCCAACACCCAGTGTGTCACAACAAATGCACTCTTTAATGCCCATCAACTATTCAACCCATCTGCCCTCCACTTCCTCTCTGGCAACCATCTGTTTGTTCTCTAAAGATAAGTGTCTGTGTATTGGTTTTTCTCTCTGTTTTCTCCCATTATTTGATTTTTTTTGAATTTCAAATATGCATGAAATCATATGCTACGTGAAATAAGTAGGTCAGAGAAAGACAAGTACAATATGACTGGTGTCTTTACAAGAGAAAGGAAAGGGGGATATGATCACACAGGAGAGAGAGCCATGTGAATATGGTGGCAGACTGGAGCTCTACTGTTACCAACCAAGGAACTCCAGGAGCACCAGATGCTGGAAGAGACAAGGAAAAATTCTCCCCTAGGGTTTTCAGAGGGATTGGAGCTCTGCCAATACCTTACTCTGGGATTTCTAGCCTCTAAAGCTGTGAAAGAATAAATTGTTGTTTTAAGCCACCATATTTGTGGTAATTTGTTAGAGTAGCTCCAGGAAACGAGTATATTGTCCATAACACTTTTAGTTAACTACAATGAGAAGTCATTAGCATCAACTTTCTAAGTTTTCTGGTTCTACATTTAGCAATTGTACAAATGGGCTAATCCGTTACAGAGGAAATTTACTCTGTTTTCCAGACTTACTTAAAGTGTCATGTACTTTTACACATTATTCTCTCATTTTACAAGATTTAAATATATGTATGTTTGTTTGTCTGTTTACTATAGCATGAGCAGGGAAAGGACAAAGAGAGGGGGAGAGAAAGAATCCCAAGGAGGCTCCACATCCATCAGTGCAGAGCCCAATGTGGGGCTAAGTCCCACGACGTGCGAGATCACAATCTGAGCTGAAATCAAGAGTTGCCATTGGAGCCACTCAGACACCCGTCATTTCACAATATTTTATTGAGCACCTTCAAATACATTGTGATACTGTGGTGAACAAAACAGAAAATACATATACACACTCTCTCACACACACAGGTGCACACACACAGATACACACACACCCATTTCTGTTCCGATGGAGCTTATATTCTAGGGAAGTGTTGATAGAAAATAATAGTAAAGTGTAATGTCATTAGCAGAGTGAGGAAAATAGGATTGTATGAAGGGATATGGTTGTAAATTAAAAAGAAAAAGCTTCTTGAAGGTGACATTTAAAAAAAGGTTTAAGGGGCGCCTGGGTGGCTCAGTTGGTTGGGCCTCTGGCTATGGCTCAGGTCAGATCTCACGTTCGTGGGTTCAAGCCCCACGTCAGTCTCTGTGCTGACAGCTAGCTTAGAGCCTGGAGCCTGCTTCCAGTTCTGTGTCTCCCTCTCTCTCTGCCCCTTCCCTTCTCATGGTCTGTCTCTCTGTATCAAAAATAAATAAAACATTAAAAAAAATTTTAAGTTTAAAAGGAGGTAAGTGAGTATGAAATGCTTATATCCTGGGGGAAATAATTCTAGTTAAAGGGAACAGCCAATGCAAAGCCTCTCAGTTTGGAGTATGTTTGGTATATCTGAGAAACAGAATGATGAGGCCACAGCTAAAGGCAATAGAAATCAAGGAACCGTGAGGACTTCATGTAGTGAGAGGCTTAGCCATTGGAGAGTTTTTAAGAAAGAGGTGATATGACATGACCTGACTCATGCTCAAAACAAAATTGACTTTCTTTTCCTTTTGAAAGCAGAGAGAGCACAAGCATGTGAGGGTAAGAAAGAGAGCGAGGAAAAAGTCTAAGGAGGATCTCTGCTATCAGCACAGAGCCTGATGCAGGGCTCAAACACAGAACCATGAGATCACGACCTGAGCTGAAATCAAGAGTTGGCCACATAACCAACTGAGCCACCCAGGCTCCCCTCAAAACAAATGTTTTAATCATTTTTGTGTCATGAATGCATAGTCCATATCGTACTGTTGGAAGAATGTTTTAATGTTAATACCATTAAATGTCTAGATAAAAATACAAAGTAAACTATATCACAAATTTGTGATAGAGCAAAATATGGGATTCATTAACACATAGCAGTGTGTGTACTAAATATTGTAATTTTGAAACAGTGATGGATGTAATTGATATTTTAAGAGTTCTGTGGCAACTTAAATGTGATATGAAAACACTTGTAAAGTTTTTTGGTGTGACCCAAATATGAATACTGTTAATACTACCATGGCATGTTGTCTGTATTCATAACTAGTGAACTGACTACCTGAATTCTATCCAAATTAATAACCACTGGTTTGTATATATTTTGTAAAAAAATCAAGAATAAAAGCAGAAACACTAACAACTTATGTATCATTTGATTTAATTCTGACTCACATTTTTTCACTTAAAAATAAAGAGATTTCTATGATGATGTGGCTATTTCTTTTTTTTTTTTTTTTTTTTTTTTTTTTTTTTTTTTTTTTTTTTTTTTTTTTTTTTTTT
>PISW01016047.1:0-14631 GCA_004023785.1 Mungos mungo | reverse complement strand
CTCTGACTGGCGTGAGGTGGTATCTCAGTGTGGTTTTAATTTGTGTTTCCCTGATAATGAGTGATGTTGAGCATCGTTTTATGTGTCTGTAGGCCATCTGGATGTCCTCTTTGGAGAAATGTCTGTTCATATCTTCTGCCCACTTCTTCACTGGATTATTTGTTTTGTGAGTGTGAAGTTTGGTGAGTTCCTTGTACATATTCGATATTAGCCCTTTATCTGATATGTCATTTGCAACTATCTTTTCCCATTCTGTCGGTTGCCTATTAGTTTTCTTGATTGTTTCCTTTGCCTTGCAGAAGCTTTTTATCCTGATGAAGTCCCAAGGGTTCAGTTTTGATTTCATTTCCCTTGCCTTTGAGGATGTGTCAAGTAGGAGATTGCTGTGGTGGAGGTCTAGGAGGTTTTTCCCTACTTTCTCCTTGAGGGTTTTGATGGTTTCCTGTCTCACATTCAGGTCCTTCAGCCATTTTGATTTTATTTTTGTGTATGGTGTAAGAGACTGGTCTAGTTTCATTCTTCTACATGTTGCTGTCCAGTTTTCCCAGCACCACCTGCTAAAGAGGCAGTCATTTTTCCATCGGATACTCTTTCCTGCTTTGTCAAAAATTAATTGACCGTACATTTGTGGGCCAAGCTCTGGGTTCTCTATTCTATTCCATTGGTCTATGTGTCTGTTTTTGTGCCAATACCATACTGTCTTGATGATGACAGCTTTGTAGTAGAGCTAAAGTCTGGGATTGTGATGCCTCCCATTTTGGTTTTCTTCTTCAATATAACTTTGGCTAAATGGGGTCTTTTGTGGTTCCATATGAATTTGAGGATAGTTTGATCTAGTTTTTCCTTCCCTTCCCCTATGTTTATCTGCTAAGTTTCTTAAATTCCACATGAGTGAAATCATGTTATTGTCTTTCTCTGTCTTATTTTGCTTAGCATAGTACCCTCTAGTTCTATTCATGTTGTTGCAGATTGCAAGATTTCATTCTTCATGATTGCCTAGTAGTAATCCATTGTATATATACATCCCATCTTCTTTATGCATTCGTCAATTGATGGGCCTTTGGACTCTTAATTTGGCTATTGTTAATACTGCTGCTCTAAACACTGTGGTGCGTGTGTCCCTCTGAATCAGCATTTTTGTGTTTTGGATAAATTCCTAGTAGTGCAATTGCTCAGTTGTTTAGGGTAGTTGTGGTGTAAAATTTTGGGGGAACCTCCAAACTGTTTTCTAGAGTGGCTGCATTGATTTGCATTCCCACCAATAGCGCAATAGGATTCCTCTTTCTCCACATCCTTGCCAACATCTATTGTTTCATAAGTTATAAATTTTAGCTATTCTGACCAGTGTCAGGTGGTATCTCTTTATGGTTTTGATTTGTATTTCCCTGATAATGAGTGATGTTGAGCATCTTTTCATGTGTCTGTTTGCTATCTGGACGTCCTCTTTGGAAAACTGTCTATTCATGTCTTCTGCCATTTCTTCACTGGATGATTTATTTTTTTGAGTGTTGATTTTGTAAGTTCTTTATAGATTTAATATACTAACTCTTCCTTTGATATGTTGTTTGCAAATATCTTCCCCCATTCCATCAGTTTCCTTTTAGTTTTCTTGATTGTTTCCTTTGCTGTACAGAAGCTTTTTTATCTACTGGGATGAAGTCCCAATAGCTCATTTTGGCTTTTATTTCCCTTGCCTCAGGAGTCATATCAAGTAAGATGTTGCTGTGGCTGAGGTCAAAAAGGTTACTGCTTGTTTTCTCCCATAAAATTTTGATGGTTTCCTGCCTCATATTCAGGTCTTTCATCCATTTTGAGTTTGTTTTTTTGTATGGAGTAAGAAAATGTGCCCGGTTTCATTCTTCTGCATGTTGCTGTCCAGTTCTCCCAGCACCATTTGCTAAAGAGACTTTTTTCCTTTGGATACTCTTTTCCTGCTTTGTCGAAGATTAGTTGGCTATATGTTTGTGGGTTCATTTCTGGGTTCTCTAGTCTGTTACTTTGATATATGTGTCTGTTTTTGTGCCAGTACTGTACTGTCTTGATGATTACAACACTGCAGTATAGGCTAAAGTCCGGGATTGTGATGTCTCCACCTTTGGTTTTCTTTTTTAACCAAATAGTCTTTTTTTTGACTATTTAGGATCTTTTGTGGTTCCATACAAATTTTAGGATTGTTTATTCTAGCTCTGTGAAGAATACTGGTGCTATTTTGACAGGGATTGCATCGAATATGTAGACTGCTTTGGGCAGTATCGACAGTTTAACCATATTTGTCCTTCTAATCCATGAGCATGGAATGTTGTTTGATTCCTTTGTGTCCTCTTCATTTTCTTCCATAAGCTTTGTGTAATTTTCAGTGTACAGATCTTTTACCTATTTGGTTATTTTTATTCCTACATGTTTTATGGTTTTTGGTGTCATTGTAAATGGGATTGATTCCTTGATATCTCTTTCTGTTCATCATGGGTATAAAGAAATGCGGCTGATTTCTCTACATGGATTTTATAGCTTGTGACTGCTGAATTCATATATCAGCTCTAGCAGTTTTTTGGTGGAGTCCTTCTGGTTTTCCATGTAGAGTATCATGTCATCTGAGAAGAGTGAAAGTTTGACTTCTTTGCCAGTTTGGATGCCTTTTATTTCTTTGTGTTGTCTGATTGCTGATGTTAGGACCTCCAACACTGTGTTACACAACAGTGGTGAAAGTGGACATCCCTGTTGGGTTCCTGATCTCAGGGAGAAAGCTGTCAGTTTTTCCCCCTTGAGGATGATATTAGCTGTAGGCTTTTCATATATGGTTTTTATGACATGAAGGTATGTTCCTTCTGTCCTTTCTTGAGGGTTTTTTATTAAGGAAAGGATGCTGTATTTTGTCAGATGCTTTTTCTGAATCTGTTGACAGGATAATATGATTCTTACCCTTTCTTCTATTAATATGGTGTATCACAGTGATTGATTTGTGAATATTAAACCAGCCCTGCAGCCCAGAAATGAATTCCACTTAATCATGGTGACTAATTCTTTCAACATACTGTTGAATTTGATGTACTAGTATAGCTTGTTGAGAATTTTTGCATCCAGGTTCATCAGGATATTGGCCTATAATTCTCTTTTTTAGTGGGGTCTTTGTCTGGTTTTGGAATCAAGCCTTCATAGAATGAGTCTGAAAGATTTCTTTCTACTTCTATATTTTGCAACTGTTTGAGAAGACTAGGTATAAACTATTTTTTAAATGTCTGGTAGAATTCCCCTGGAAGCCATCTGGCCTTGGACTCTTATTTGTTGGGAGATTTTTGATTACTGATTCAATTTCTTCACAGGTTATGGCTCAAATGTTCTATTTCCTCACGGTTGAGTTTTGGTAGTGTGTGAGTGTCTAGGAACTTGTCCCTTTCTCCCAGATTGTTTGGTTTGTTGGCATATAATTCTTTAATAATTGTTTGTATTTCTTTGGTGTTGGTTGTGATCTCTCCTTTTTCATTTGTGATTTTATTTGGGTCCTCTTTTTGAGAAGTCTGGCTGGGGTTTATGAATTTTGTTTATTCTTTCACAAAACCAGGTCTTAGATTCATTTTTCTGTTCTAGCTTTTTGAATTCTATATTATTTATTTCTACTCCAATCCTTATTATTTCTTCTGCTGGCTTTGGGCTTATTTGCTGTTGCATTTCCGGCTTCTTTAGATGTAAGGTTAGATTGTGTATTTGGGACCTTTCTTGCTTTTTGAAATAGACCTGAATTGCAATGTATTTTCCTCTTAGGACTGCTTTTGCTTAATCCCAAAGCATTTGGACTGTTATGTTTTCATTTCATTTCCTTCCATGTATTTTTCAATTCTTCTTTAAATTCCTGGTTAACCCATTCATTCTTTAGTAGGATATTCTTTAATCTCCATGTATTTGTAGAGTTTCCAATTTTTTTCTTGTGGTTGATTCAAGTTTCATAGCATTGTGATATGAAAATATGGATGGTATGATCTCAGTTTTTTAAATTGTTTTTTTTAATGTTTATTTATTTTTGAGAGAGACAGAGTGCATGTGGGGGAGGGGCAGAGAGAGGGAGTCAGATCTGCAGATAGATTTCCTGGGTGTTCCAAGTGATCTGACCTCAATACAGCTGTGTATGGTATGAGAACACCTAGTCCCTCTACTTTTCTGCCATCTTAACCCAACCTCCCCATTTTCTTATTAATTTCTCTAATTTTTCTTGGCATCTGTAAGACTATTAAAGTGATACAAAGTTATCTGAGAATCTAATTCTTGGGTTGCTCAAGTTAGAGGCAGTAAAGGTTACACATCGTGCCCATGCAAAAGGGACCCTTTCTTTCAAAGATTTACCATGCTCTGGGTAAGAAGCATATTTCATTGGTGAATATCTCCATCATGATAAAGCCAGTCCAACATGACTTGCATGTAAAGCATATTAGTGGCTTTATGGGGTGGGGCCGACTAGAAATTGTTATGATAGGAACAATCAGCCACCTTTCTCAGGGTAAATGGATTTTTCAGGGGCTTTTATCCACTCTATCAGGTTTACCGTTCCCTTAGGAACAACCTGCTATGTGTCTGGATCATGTGTAGCCATTTATGTTGATCCATCGTGAACTGTGATCTATTATTGCATGTTGTGAAAAGATTGAAGTGTAGGGGCATTTTAGTTATCTGGTCTAACAAATAAATTCTATTTTAAATTTTAAAAAAAAGATTGTAGGTTTTTTTCCCTGTAGACAAATAATTTTGAATCATTCTTGGACAGATGGCCACTTTTGAAAGACAATATTTTGATACTCTTTCTTTTTCTATTAAATCACAGAAGTTTTTGACTTTGAAAGTTTTTTTGAAACCATTCTGTACAACGCCATCATCTTTTCCAGTCTCTTCTCTTTTTATTTACTTTCTTTGCTTTCTGTTTCTTTCCTCCCTTCTTTTTTTCCCTCCTCAGGTTGTAATGTTAATAACTTACCCTTACATGGTGATTTAATTTACAGAATGCTGTCACACATAAGTTTCCCTTACCCTGTAAACAAATCTGGAAGAGGGTGTTTGGATGACTCAGTAAGTTAAGGGTTTGATTTCAGCTCAGGTCATAAAATCACTGCTCATGAGTTCAAGCCCGGCATTGGGTTCTCTGCTGACAGCTCAGAGCCTGGAGCCTGCTTCAGATCTGTGTCTCCCTCTCTCTCCACCCCTCCCCTTCTCAAGCTGGCTCTCTCTCTCTTTCAAAAAAAAAAAAAAACAGTGAAAAAATCAGGAAAATAGGTAGGGACAGACTTATTTTCCTGTTTCACAGATGGAAATAAGACCCAGGGTTGTTAAGGGAGCCACACAAGACCTCATAACTAGACATGAACCAGCCAGTTTAATAATCTTGGCACCAAATATACAGTTTGCTCCCAGGCAAGAATTACTTTTTCTTTCTGGAAAGAAAGACTAGCCCAGAACTGCCACGTAGTATTGTGGGAAGAACATGGGTTTTAGAGGCAGACAGTCCTGGGTTAAAATATCCATTCTGCCTACCATCATTCATTTTTTTCCACTCGGAGGATATTCATCAAGTGCCTCCCATGTGCTGCTTCCCTCACAGGCACTGGGGATAAACAATTAACAGAAAGATGGACCACTGTTCCAATGAATGAGTCCTTGAACAATGAATGGCATTCACTGATGAGAATAAGAATAAACCCATATGTAATGAAATGTTGGGTGAAATATGCTATGAAGACAATAAAGTGGGGGAAAGAGATAGATGGTGTGGCAATGTTGGCCAGGGGTGATGTGATGTGTTTTAATCCCAGATTCAAGTGATCTGGGTGGGGCTTGGGGAGTCCTTTGAAAAACTCCCCTTTTGTCTTTGGGGTTGATCATTCTCTTCTCCCTATTTCATGTATGTTTGAAATACTTCATAATGAAATGGTTTGTTGTTACTGTTTTTGTTTCCAATGTTAAAGCTTCCCATGAGACTCAGATGGACTTGCTGGGGTTTAAATCACTGCAGTAGAGGGAACACTGAGTGCTAAGTCCCTGAGTCAGGCTAAGCTTGCATTGTTTTCCAGGAAGAGCCAGAAGGATACAGGACTGGGATGAAACTAGGGTTGGAGAGTAGCCAGGGGCCAGGTCCCACTTACTAGCTGGGTGATATTAGTTATCTTTTCATCTTGAAATCTCAGCTTCCTCATTTTCAAAATAAGGATAATTTTACCTTTCAGAATTGTTGATCTCTCAAATATCAAATGAAATGAAATATGATTCTTCAAGTTGAGCATGCATCAGATTCACCCACAGAGTTTGTTAAATTTGAGAAACAAGACCCCATTCCCAGTTTCTGATTCAGTGGATTGGTGTGGGGAATGAAAGTTTGCATTGTATTTCTTTTTTCTTCTTTTTGTGTTTAATTTCTAACCAGTTGCCAAATGATGCTGTGCTAGGGGGTTGTGTGTGTGTGGGGGGGGGGGGTTCCTGACATTGACAGGAGGGAAGTACCATAGGGAAGCAGTGGAAACTGAAAGGTAAGAGTGAGAAAAAAGAATGTCTTAAGACAAAAGCAATGTTCTTTTGAAGACTTACTATTCCTGATTTTTAAGTGAGTGGCCACTTGAGAGTGCCCAGAAGTCCCCCTGGTAAGAGAAGGGCCATGGGTCACTTATAAAAACGTTCCCAGTGATCTACAGTCAGGGCTCCTTGGAGCACTGGGCTGCACCACTATGCCAGGGGACACTGTGACAGGCCTGCAGAGTGTGAAATCAGTGAGCAGAGCTTTGCATCCTCACTTTAGACCAAGTAAATAGTGGTCTGGGCTGATCTGGTTTACTGCTTGACTCCTTAACACTTTAAAACCTGCATGTCTGGCACGGGGAGCAGGGACTGCCTGCTGTGTGCCTTTGTCCTTTAATAGGTCTTCCGGTCAAGGAGTTTGCTCGGGAGCTGATGCTCTTTTCCAGGGACTGTTCTTTTCTATGCTGTGTACCTACTGAAATACAAAAAGCCTGGTATTCCTAGGAAGTTTGTGTTTAGATTGCAAGACTCATGTAAAATTCACTGTTGCTTTTGGTAGAAAGTAACAGAAAAGTGTAGTAACAATGATTCACAGAGGGCTTTATTTTTCTCACTTAACATCTAGGACAGAGGTTAGTAGTTGCTGGTACTGGTTTGGCTGATCAATGATGCCAGTAAAACACGGAGTCTTCATGTTTGTTACCCCTTCATTACAAAATAGCTGCTGCAGCTCTGAACATCCCTATTCACACCTATGTAGGAGACCAGGAAAGTTATCTGCTGTGTGCACTGCCACAGAGGTTCTCTTAACAAGAAAGAAGGTACTATGTGCAATGCCAAATCTTCTTTTTCTTCTGGCCATTGTATTTTATACAAGGTATTTCCTGATTCTCTTCCACTGAATAATTTTTTAAAATTTTATTTATAAATGGAGCATTAGAAATGTATACACTATGTTTTACATCATGACAAAGAAATGGAGACATTTTTAGAAATGGTTTTTTAGGGGTGTCTGGGCGGCTAGTTGGTTAAGCATCTGACTCTTGATCTATGCTCAGGTCGTGGTCTGAGGATTGTGAGTTCAAGATCCATGTTGGGCTTCACTTGGGTGAGGAGCCAACATAAAAAATAAAGTTTTCTGGAGGAGCTTCAGGAAAGCCAAGAACCTCTTGAGGAAACTTATTTGGAATCATTTACTGAGGTATTAGTAATCTTAGAAATAAATGAGGAGTGTATATTTCTAATTTTAAGGAGCTCTTACACATCAGTAATAAAAACGTTGCCCAAAGAAAGCTAAGTTTTATGTCTTTTCCTATCAAATTGTTTTTACAAACGATGGTACCCAATCCTGATGAGATGCTCCTGTGCTATTGGTAAGAGTATACATTGGTACCAATTCTTAAAGCCTTATAAAAAGCATAAAGAACCTTAAACATATAAAAAGCATAAAGAACCTTTACTAAAATCTATCTCTGAGGAAGCTTTCTTAATGAAAAAATTGAAATTATGGACCAAGTTGGTCCATATGAAATAATAGATTATTCCGGAAATATTTACATTTTTAACAATATTTGCAAAAAATGACAAGACTAACTAAATTAGGTGATCTCGCCATAGCTTGTTAAAAATAAGAGTGCAGTTGTTTAAACCATAATATTTCCATTTTGTAACATATAGATGTATTTATGTACTTAAGAGAAATATGTCACATTAAAAAATTAAAAAAAAAAACAAAACGGGGGTGCCTGAGTGGCTCAGTTGGTTAAGTGTCTCACTTAGGCTCGGGTCATGATCTCACATTTTATGGGTTTGAGCCCCGCATCAGGCTCTGTACTGAGAGCTCAGAGCCTGGAGCCTGCTTCAGATTTCCTGTCTTCCTCTCTCTCTGTCCCTCCCCTGCTTGTGCTCTGTTTCTTTCTCTTTCTCAAAAATAAATAAACATTAAAAAAATTTAAAAAACCCAGAAATGTGTACAATATTACCAATAGATATTTGAGGATTATGAGGTTACATGCCATTTTTTCCTTATTTTTTGGCATTTTCCAATTTTCCTATAATGAATATTATTTCTACAATTATAAAGGTTTCAGTTTATTTTTTAAAGGAAAATATAAACGTTAGTATGTTTGCTGAAATCCTCGTTAGAAAAAAAGAATAGGCAAAAAAGTGCCTCGATCCAAGAAGTTTGGTGGGCTGTTCATTACTTGAAAAGTAGATGGATGAGGGAAGTGTTACCAAGCATTTTGTTCCTTCGGGGACCTGGTATTTCTCAATTCTGCCAAGAAGGGAGTGTTAAATGGAAGTTGTAACAATATTTCATTCTTCTGTATTCATGTAAATTACATCATTTTATTTTTCTCTTTCTAAGAGGACTTTCTGTTTTTCTTTTCCGTGATATGTATAGGACTGAGGTCACTAAAGGCAGTAGCTAAATTCAGAAGGGAAAGGGAACCAGTTTAAGGAAACAGTTTGTCTTAATTTATCCAGATAACCAAAGTTAACTCATGTAAGCTGAGATCATTATCTCAGTGCATAATTATCCCTTTTGCTCAGTATGTACAGAAAATGGGGCCCCGGGATGCCTGAACAGGGAACTACTTGTCTCTCTTCCAAGGCTGATTAATAAATGTGTGAGTATGTATAAACCCTCACTCTTCTCCCCATCTGTGTGAGGGGAGGACACAGGAGGGAGAAGGTGTTTCTCCTGACGTTTGTCCTTCTTTTGGGATATCCACGGCACAGCACGTTAAGTGTTCAGATCTACTAGTTTGTCATTTGCTGGTTGGAAACCCTTGGTATAAAGTCACATACCTTTAGAGCTGGAAGAGCTTTATGAATGCCATTTCAACTGCATCTTCCATTTCTTACCAGGTACTTTTAACAGATATATGAGATTCCTAAACTAGGATATGTTTTTCCCTGGGTTTTGCCCCCCGAGCCAGGAAGCCCTAGTAGTCTCAAGATCTCAAAAAGATTCACCAAGTTTACCTCTTGACTTCACATAAGTCTTTGGCATGGTGTTAATAAGAAGATAGCTGTATTCATGTTCGATTAGCCAATAACATTGCTTTCACACATGGAAGGATGTGTCATTCTAAAAACATTGGGGTTTTTTTTTGTTTGTTTGATTATTTTGCTTTTGCATGGAAATTAATTGAAAATCCTTTGATGTGATCTTTTTTAACCTATTTATTTATTTTGAGAGACAGAGAGAGAGAGAGAGAAGAAAGTGCAAGTGCATGGGAGCAGGGGAGGGGCAGAGAGAGAAGCGGGGAGAAAGAATCCCAAGGAGGCTCTGCAGGTCAGTGTATAGCCCAACATGGGGCTCAAACTCAAGAACCAAAATTGTGACCTGACTGAAAATCAAGAATCAGATGCTTAAGTGACTGAGCCACCCAGGTGTCCTTGTTTAATCTTAACACTCTAGCCATTAGGCAAGGGGAGAGCCAGGAATTGTTTGTTGCCATTGTAGAAAAGTGAAATGTGTAGCATGGCCAACCCCAGAATTCTCACAGACAAGGATATGGCCTAACGGGGGTAAGGTAGGGGGTAACTTTGTACTTTGGAATTTAGAAATGGTCTTTTTTTGAATAAAGGGGACTAATGTGAGTTGAAGTTGCTCTTTCCTCTTTTATATACACATTCTACAAATTAAAAAATTGTTGAAAAATTATGTCTTGGCATTGATAATAACAATGTGTGGGTTTCATTATGCCCTGTGGATATCTAAAATAGTAACCTATCCCCTGAATACTAGCTGTGTAAATGACACTCCCATTTGGAGGTTTAATAAACATCTCAAACTCAAAAGCTAGAACTCTTGATTTCCTCACACCCCACATACCACCTCTTCCCAATTTTTCCATCTTAGAGCATGGAGTTCTCATTTACCTTGTTGTTCAAGCAGAGGTTCTAAGATGTAATTCTTTGCTTTTTCACCCCCACAGAGAATCTGTCAGTACTTTCTTCTGACATTACTTCCAAATATATCCCTAAATCACTGGCTTCTCTCAATCACTATTGTCACCTCCTTGTTCATATCACTATTATCTCTTAACTGGACCATTGGTCTGGTCTTCAAACCCATCTCCTTGTTCCCTTATGATCTATTTTCTACCAAGCATCAAGAATCATCTTTTTTATTTAGTATTTCCCTGTTTAAAGTCACTCATTGGTGGGGATTGCATTGAATGTGTAGATTGCTTTGGGTAGTAATGACATTTTCACAATGTTTATTCTTCTGATCCATGAACAGGGAATGTTTTTCCATTTCTTGGTGTCTTCTTCAATCTCTTTCATAAGTTTTCTATAGTTTTCATCATATAGGTCTTTTACATCCTTGGTTAGGTTTACTCCTAGTATTTGATGGTTTTTCATGCAATCGTAAATGGGATCAGTTTCTTGATTTCTCTTTCTGCTGCTTCATTTTTGGTATATAAGAATGCAACTGATTTCTGTACATTGATTTTGTACCCTGTAACTTTACTGAATTCATTGATCAGTTCTAGAAGGCTTCTGGTGGAGTCTGCCAGGTTTTCCATGTAGAGTATCATGTCATCTGCGAAAAGTGAAAGTTTGACTTCTTCTTTGCCAATTCTGATGCCTTTTATTTCTTTTTCTCGTCTGATTGCTAATGCTAGGACTTCCAGCACTATGTTAAACAACAGTGGTGAGAGTGGACACCCCTGTCGAATTCCTGATCTCAGGGGGAAAGCTCTCAGTTTTTCCCCATTGAGGATGATATTAGCTGTGGGCTTTTCATAAACTGTTTTTATAATGTTTAGGTAAGTTCCTTCTATTCTGACTTTCTCAAGGGCTTTTATTAAGAAAGGGTGCTGTACTTTGTCAAATGCTTTTTCTGCATCTATCGACAGGATCATATGGTTTTTATCCTTTCTTTTGTTAATGTGATGTATCACATTGATGGAATATTGAACCAGCCCTGTAACCCAGGAATGAATCCCACTTAATCATGATGGATAATTCTTTTTATATGCTGTTGAATTCGATTTGCTAGTATCTTGTTGAGTATTTTTGCATCTGTATTCATTAAGGATATTGGTCTGTAGTTCTCTTTTTTTTGCTGGGTCTCTGTCTGGTTTGGGTTTCAAGGTGATGCTGGCTTCATAGAATGAGTTTGGAAGTTTTCCTTCTATTTCTATTTTTTGGAATAGTTTGAGAAGAATGGGTATTAGGTCTGCTTTAAATGTCTGGTAGAATTCCCCTGGGAAGCCGTCTGGCCCTGGGCTCTTATTCGTTGGGAGATTTTTGATAACAGATTCGATTTCTTCACTGGTTATTGGTCTATTCATGCTTTCTATCTCTTCCTGTTTGAATTTTGGCAGTGCATGTGCATTTAGGAATTGTCGATTTCTTCTAGTTGTCCAGTTTGTTGGCATATAATTTTTCATAGTAATCTCTGATGATTGCTTGTATTTCTAATTGCACCAACATTCTTCTCAAAGCTAGAACAAACTATCCTCAAATTCATATGGAACCACAAAAGACCCCAAATAGCCAAAGTAATATTGAAGAAGAAAACCAAAATGGGAGGCATCACAATCCCAGACTTTAGCCTCTACTACAAAGCTGTCATCATCAAGACATCATGATATTGGCACAAAAACAGACACATAGACCAATGGAATAGAATAGAGAACCCAGAACTGGGCCCACAAATGTATGGCAAATTATTTTTTGACATAGCAAGAAAGAGTATCCGATGGGAAAAAAAAATGACTGCCTCTTTAGCAGGTGGTGCTGGGAGAACTGGACAGCAACATGCAGAAGAATGAAACTAGACCACTTTCTTACACCATACACAAAAATTAACTCAAAATGAAGGAAGGACCTGAATGTAAGACAGGAAACCATCAAAACCCTCGAGGAAAAAGTAGGAAAAAACCTCCTTGCCCTCCACTGCAGCAATTTCCTACTCGACACATCCCCAAAGGCAAGGGAAATGAAAGCAAAACTGAACTCTTGGGACTTCATCAAGATAAAAAGCTTCTGCACTGCAAAGGAAACAATCAAGAAAACTAATAGGCAACCGACAGAATGGGAAAAGATAGTGGCAAATGACATATCAGATAAAGGGCTAGTAGCCAAAATCTACAAGGAACTCACCAAACTCCACACCAAAAAAACAAATAACCCAGTGAAGAAATGGGAAGAAGACATAAACAGACACTTCTCCAAAGAGGATATCCAGATGGCCTACAGGCACATGAAACGATGCTCAACATCACTCATCAACAGGGAAACACAAATCAAAACCACACTGAGATACCACCTCACGCTGGTCAGAGTGGCTAAAATGAACAAATCAAGAGACTATAGATGCTGGTGAGGGTGTGGAGACAGGCACCCTCCTACACTGTTAGTGGGAATGTAAACTGGTGCAGCCGCTCTGGAAAACAGTGTGAAGGTTCCTCAAAAACTATCGATAGAACTCCCCTATGACCCAGCAATAGCACTGCTAGGGATTTACCCAAGGGATACAGAAGTGCTGATGCATAGGAGCACATGTACCCCAATGTTCATAGCAGCACTGTCAACAATAGCCAAAACATGGAAAGAGCCTAAATGTCCATCAACTGATGAGTGGATCAAGAAGATGTGGTATATATATATACAATGGAGTATTACATGGCAATGAGAAAGAATGAAATCTGGCCATTTGTAGGAGAGTGGATGGACCTTGAGGGTGTCATGCTAAGCGAAGTAAGTCAGGCAGAGAAGGACAGATACCATATGTTTGCACTCATAGGTCTATCAGGAGAACAGGAGAAACCTAATGGAGGACCATGGGGAGGGGAAGAGGAAAAGAGAGTTGTGGAGAGAGAGGGATGCAAAACTTGAGAGACTATTGAATACTGAAAACGAACTGAGGGTTGAAGGGGGAGGGGGGAAAAGAGGTGGTGGTGATGGAGGAGGGCACTTGTGGGGAAGAACACTGGGTGTTGTATGGAAACTAATTTGACAATAAACTACTTAAAAAAATAAAGTCACTCATTGGGTTTACTTAATAGTTAGAACAAACTCCTTACCCCTCAACCTGGTTTACAAAGCCCCTTGCAGTCTGGCCCCCACTACCTCATTGACCTTAGCTCCTACTTCCATCTCCATCCATCATTCTCTGGACCCCATGACTTTAGGTTGAGCATGCCAGTCTGTCAACCTGAGGGTCTTCCCCCTACCAGGAATGAGTTTTCCAAAGCTTTCTCCCTCTAGTATTTAGAATAAAATGTTCTGTTAAAGGTTATTCCCCACAGAGGCCTTTCTTGACCACCTGATTATATAGGACACTCCACCCTGCCCCCTACCAGGCACCATTCATTGCATAATATTCCTTATGTCTATTCAAATTACTTAGATAGCATTTATAGCCACCAGCACCACCACCAATGTCTACCACCAAATATAAGACCCACTAGAGCAGGGGTCTCATCTGCTTTTTCATCGTTGTGATACCAAGACCACAGAGGAGGTATTCAATAATGGATTTTCACGAACAGCTGTTTTTCATATGTGTCATCCAGATGTCTCTTAGTTTGGAAATCAGTAGGTTGTTTATGCCTGTTCTATCTTTACAGCAGACCGGACTTCATGAGTATAAAATCTTTGGTGTTCTGGAAAATTGCCCTCCGGCTTTATTCACAGCTGTCTATATGGACTTAGACTACAGAAAACAGTGGGACCGATACGTTGAAGGTGAATAACATCTATTATTTTTTAAAAAATAACATCTAGAAAGTAGAATCTATTGTTACTTATTCGATCTAGTAGAAAGCAACAAATTTTATTTTTATGTTTTATTTTTAATTTTGGCATGAAAGTCGTAAGTGTTGGGCTGAAACATGCCTTTGTGACTCTTTGCATTCCCTTAACTACCATGCTCCAGTGCTCTGGGGGCTACTTTGGTCTCACTGTAAGTTCATCATCATTTCACATATACAGATAGTCATAAGTGGCTTCTTGGAGGAGGTGGTGTCTAAGCTTTGGTTTGGAAGTTGAACCAAAGTTTTATCAACAAGAATGCATATAGGTGAGACGCTGAGAAGGTGAGGGGATGGGTGGCTTGAGGCCATTTGAGACCCGGGAAACAGTACAAGTAAAGGGAGGAAGCCATGAAACAGTATG